>VDFB02388147.1:0-68020 GCA_007258455.2 Sequoia sempervirens | reverse complement strand
GATGTATACTTGTATTATGAGGCCAATTCATTCACTACCCTCTATTGTTATACGATTTTGCACAAGATTTCACAATTAATGCCTTAAAAGAGTAATTACTGTGAGGTCTTTTCCGACAACAGCTTAGCACATGATATTTACTAAGTTGCTAGTTTGGGATTTGGATTTGCCTGTATGGTGGTTTTATTCCAGTAGCTTTGGTACTTCCGGGTACAATTGTACTCTTTATATAGTATAGAATATTTACCAAGTTGCTGGTTTGGGGTTTGGTTTTGTTGGTACAGCAATTTTTTCCCCTTCCTTCGGTATGGCTGGGTACAGCTGTACTATACAAATTAAATCATATTTTAAAAACTCACAACACAGAAAATCTTGGCAGGCCAAAATTTGACTGAGACTCAGTGACTCGGCAAAAATTCACCAAAACTCAGCAAGCGATTGGAAACGGCCCATTCCTGATTGGAAGTGCCTGATGCCCTCCTGTGCACAGACAAACAGCAGACATTCAATCACCCATTCATGATTAGATGATGTGTCCTCGTTGGGAAGATGTGCTCTTGATGGACTGTGATTGGAAAATGTGCCCTCAATGGACTGTGACCGGAAAATGTGCCTTCAAGCTAGCCCTTTTTTGACGCTTGTTGGTCCAGGCACATGACATGATTCTTACAATGTCCTTATGACTTTGGGTAGTCTTTTGCTGAGTTACTTGCCAATTTTCTGCAAAAAGGCACCCTGAGTTTTTGTGAGTGACTTGAGAGTAGTTTTATCATGTGAGAACTCGTGAGTCAGGTGAGTTTTTTAGAAGTTTTTCATCTATGTATTATATAATATTAAAAGATATATGAAAATACCCACATTTTGCAAAATAGCAATAAATGGAAAATTGATGACTGGTTGTATCATGTGTACAACAGATGTATAGTTGAGTCATCACTATACATCCACTATCTGACTATCCGACTATAGTCGAGTCATCACTATACATCCACTATCCACTATCCAACTATCCATCTATCCACTAACCTTTTAGACGAGGGGAAGGAGATAAGCACTCAACCAGGATGGGAGAGGACATGAATTAGAGAATGGAACAGCCTTGAATGAAGGGATCGGCAGTTTTGTCTTGTGGGAACTTGAGAGTGAGGTGAGTTTTTAATCTATGTATTGTATAATATTAAAATATATATGAAAATACCTGCAATTCGCAAAAACAAGAAAAACTGAATTTAAAACACAGTTTATGATGATAAAGATAATTGAAATGTCATCCAGATAAAAAATATACAATTAAACTTTATCCTCTGGATTGGTATGATGAATTATGGGCAAAGTATCAGGTTTAGAGTATACTATGTAAAATTTTATAAGCCCAAGATATATCTATATATATTTTGATAGGTAAGTTAGGGTTAGGGGCCCCTCTTTTTCTTAGAAAATAATGTTTTTACATATAGATTAAAGTCCCTTGAAATTGGCAGAGAGAATGATTTTCTTAGAGAAATATGAATAAAATTGATAGGCCAGAAAATGAGACAAATGGCATAAAATAGAATTGCCAAAAGAACAGAGATCTGCACGAGGACTTGATGAACTACTATATGCCCAACCCTTCCATTTTGTGATGTCATAAGAGTTGAGAAGCATGTGATAAAAACTAGATTCTTGTCTGATGTGTGTTTTCTTATGCTTCTGCATTGGAGCCCAAATTCCCTTATTGCTCCTTGAATCCTTTATTGAGAACTGGGTAGCGTCTTAATACCTGATGAGATCAGGTTTCATGAGCTTCCATCTAATTGGGAGGGTGCCTCTTCCTGAGGAATTGTCACTGACACATTATCTTTCTGATCCTGTGATGAGTCTGAAGAAGTGTCATGTCCCCGAAATTGCAACACTAGAAACCCGAACATTGAAATGCGAATAAATAAATAACAACATAAATATTAAAATATAAAAATAAATATTAACAATTTAATTATAATTATTATTTAAAATATGCATATAAAACTAATATAAAAATAAATATGTTAAAATAAGAAAACATATGATAATATATATATTAAAGGAAACTCAATTTTAAGAGTCAGCAGCTAAGAATGAAGCAGCGATTCCATGTTTATTAAAGGCATCAAACTAAGGAAGTCAGATAATTATTATTAGAGCAGCCAAGAATCGGGTGAGAAAGGGGAGTGAATAATAAAAGATAAAACATAATTAGAATGCAGCGATCAGTTGTAGAAGGCAACAATTCATTTAAAGGCTGTGGGTGGTTAATAAATTAACAACAATTAATTAATGAACAGTAATGACCCTTTCAAGGATGGCAACCATGAAAGGCTATGTCTTGTTAATTGATTGATTCTGACTCTTTGGAAGATATATCAAGGAGGAATAAGAATGAGAAGAAAACGGGAGAAGGAAAAACAATAAATGAGAAATCTGGAAAAGGCAGTAATGCATCAGGGAGGGCTGCACTACAAAGTATCATCGGGTCACAAAGAAGGCAGTGATTAGTAAGCAGCAATTAAAATAAAAGGAGCAATTAGAGTTATAAAAGGAAGCACCAATTGGTAATATGCAGCAATTAAAGGAGCAGCGATCTAATGACTGAGGAGTAGCCATTATGATTAAAAGAAACAATCCTTCCTTAAACAAAAGAGGTAGGTTGTGACTATTCTAAAGGATGTCTCTTTCCATGAAGAGGAAGATATAAATGTAGCAGGGAATGAATGAGATCTCCAATCAGAAATGGGGTGAAGAAATCTGAGTTAAGTGTCAGGTGGGCAAAAGAAATAATAGGGAATCTGCAGATTGAATTAACAAGAAGAGAGCAGACCAACCAAGATAAATCAGAATTTTTTTTTTTCAGAATTTCCTGAATTATATCAATTATCATAACTATTGAATGCAATCATATATTTTGTTATTTATATTTATCATTCTTGTGGTATGCTCTAATCTGATTATTATATGTTATAGTTTGTATTTACTTCTCTCATCAAGCAACCATGAGGAAGACAAGGGGTTTTCCAAATTTGGGGACATTAAAAGAAGGACCCGGGTTTGATTTTGCTGCTTTGACTACAAGATGATGCAAGAGAGCATTTTTCCACCATGTGGCATGACAAACCAGCTTGTGTCTGCTGATAGCGCAATCAACATGATGTCCTGTACCATAACATCTCTGGGAAGGAAATGGCAGCCCTTTGTAGTCCAGGGGTTGAATCCAAGATCTACCTACAACTTTGAAGATCGTCTGCAGGAAGATACTTGGAGATATCTAAATCTACTAGAATTCAAGCATAAATTGTGTGAGAGAATGCTGAAGTATCCTAGTTTGTAGTCGGAAATTTACCTAATAAGTTGCTGATAGCTTTGAGGCAAAAGTCTGGCCAAAATTGCAATGAGAGATTTGGAAGATGGATCCATATTGGCAAGACACTGAAAGATTCTGTGGAGGGATTGAAAGTTGGATGCCATGTTTTTAGCATGAGATTGTGCTAACCCCAAAACCAGAAATGATCTAACAAAATAGATTCTTGATCTTTGGCAGATTCAAAAATTGCAAGGAAAAAACCATTTATGACAGTCAAGCCTGTAATTATATGACAGAATGTTCTTATCCTCTTTATGCAAGTGGTTCCATCAACAGTTTGGTGAATAATGGTAGTCTTTGGGTAGCTTCTCCAACAGCAGTCCTTTTGAATGACAACTTGAATGCATAGGCCCTGAAAGTATGACAAGGAGGACATGACTGTTATGATTATCTTGTTGAGATAGCATTGTTTACCTTAGCCATTCACGAATATTTAATCAATCAGACTTTTGATTGCCAAATGTTGGCATGGTTCATCATGACCAATTCATAACCTGTTAGCTGTCCACTGACTTGTTACATGACAATTACAGTGTCTATGACATTCTTAACTCTTTGACAGCAATTTCATTGCCCCTTTGCAATTTTATATGAATGTGACGGTGTTTACATTTCTCTCTGTATGGGCTTTTGATGACAAAGGATGACGAGAATCTCATGATCAATGACAAACCCTAGAGAGTTCATGATGTGATAGTCCATGTGCTTGGAGGTGTTCTGACAGTCATCGGGCATGTTAGACTATAATATCCACCCCAATTTTTTTCAAATTTGCACCTGTTAGCGTTAGCCAAAATAACAATGATAGTCAACTGAATAAAGCTACCTTCCACTTTCTGATCACCTAGATCCCGATGTGGGCAAGGTGAGAGCATATGGTGGTAAGGTGTACATTGCATTGACTAAAAGCATCCACTTGTTTAGTGGGGTGAGAGCATACGGTGGTAAGGTGTACATTGCATTGACTAAAAGCATCCACTTGTTCAGTGGGGTGAGTGTTAATCAAAACTAGCTAAAAGCAAATATCTTCCAATTTTTGATCACCCAGATCCTGATGTGGGCAAGGTGAGAGCATACAATGGTAAGGCTTACAATTAGGTGCTTTTGAAATAAACCACTTGTTCAGTGGGGTGAGTATGAAATCTCCAAGTGTATGAAATGAAACCTCCGCTTATTCAACGGGAATTGCAACTAGTAAAGAAGCGTTAGCGGCTAGCCGACCAACCAAAGAAAGATCCTTCGCTTATTCAATGGGCATGAAAGTAAAGAAAGCTCAATCAATTATTCAATGAGAGCGCCAATTATTTCAATGGGGTTAGAAATGACCACTTATTCAGTGGAGTAAGTAGCAATAAACAAAGAGCAAATCACCGATGGTACTACCAAAATGGTGTTACAATGAGCACATTACAAATTGATTTCTAGAATGTCATAATCTGCTTCTACAATGTGAAATTACTAAGGAAATCATGGCACAACACCCCATAATGAAACCCCAACATGAATAAAGTATTCCCCAACAATGTACTACCAAATATACCTCATGGAATGGCCTCCAAAGGATTTATCAGGTCTGAAAAACTGATGCTACAGGTCTGATATAAAATTGCAGGTCTGATAAAAGTGTTGCAGTAGTCTGAAACACCAACCAGCAAGCTGCCAAATGATCACATCATCAAATCATCACAAAACCCTCCAAGATGCTTGCAAGGCATAGGTATAGACTACGCGCCTCCCAAACAAACAGAATAGCAAGGAGAAAGGGCAGATCTCTGTCACAAAAACCAAAGCACCAAACCCTCCAAAAGGTACGGCCAACAAAGGGGGGGCGATTTGCTCCTAGAAAATCATGTCTTCATCAAAATTCTGAACTCTTGCACAATGGGATGCCTCAATCTGCCAAACAAGAATAAACAATGCCCACAAAAAGTTCTCCAATCCTCCAATCAGTGTGAGCAAAACATATGGTACGGCCTAGGGTAGAAATAAAACAACCAACAAATTGAAATCTTCAAGAAATCACTCCACAATGCTCACACATTGCAAATCAATACTCAAACCAAATATGCATATCTAGAAAACATCATAACAAGCCAAAACTGAAAATGAATTGAAAGCCTTAACCAAATAAGCTCAATGGCGACCCTTGCGATGGAGCCACATCAACGTCCAGCTAGGGAGTGTCTTGCAACTCTGAAATTAGAGCCAACCTTGAGGGTTTTCATCCTCAAAGCCCAAGCATTCTGTCACCAATTTGGCAACACTTCGTTATTATCAAATTGCATAACCCAAATGAGAGCTCTGAGGGGGTTTAGATAGAAATTAGGGCTCCAAAAATTCAAATCCCTTTTCCCTCCAATTGGGACGCCCAACTTAATGAAATAATATTTTATTTTAATTTTTAACTAAGGCGTCCAACTTGGGCGTCCAACTTCATGACCTTTTTAAAAACAAATTAAGTTATCATCCTACTAGGCGTGGGGGTACAAAGAGGGTCTAAAATTGAACTTTATCACTTAAGTTATAATATTGCTTTTTTTGAACTTCAAGATGGTGGATGATTGAACTCCCAAAAATAATAGAGCTCAACAACTGATAGTGCCACCATTGCCAGAACTGGAAACCCTGCATTGTATTGTTGCTAGGATCACTGCCAAAAATAGCAAATTTCTAAAAATAGTAAGTGTGTCCAAATGCCAAATTAGCCCAAACTGAGATGCAATTAAACTTACTAAAAATATGAAGTGCTAAAAATAGCAATAATGCCCACCAAGGATCTCAGATAACCCAGAAAAACCCAAAAAATACTATAGCAATCCTTTGCAATTATCCCCTGAAAGTGTTGGCAAGAATCCTCCAAGAATCTTAGAATCCCCTGAAATGCCTCTTAATAGCTTACGGGACTTAGGAAACAGGCTAACGATCACTAAAAAGCTTGAAACAATTTTGGGCTAGAAATTGCTTGAATTAATAGGAAGAACTGATTACAATATATAGAGAAGTAAAGTTATTGTAGACATTAAATGTCTACCTACTAGCTACCTACCAACTACTGTTGATAAGATTGACCATTATACAATATCAGAATATAATATTCTAACACACTCCTTTAATGGTCAATCGTCTAACTAGCCTACATAAAACAATCTGTAGGTCGCTTGGTCACAAATTCTTTAGAACACTCTGCTGCTATGGAGACCCTCCCTGGATCTGCAGAATGTTGATGACCAAGAGTACCAAAAACAGAGAAGGTTGCCCCTTCTTTAGAAATCTCTGCAACAAGAGACAAAAGCCTGCCATTGACTCTGTCATGTGAGATGAGTCTGCCACCAACCCTCCCAAAATCTGTAGAACTGCTGACCAGAAGTCATCACAAAATGTCCAACCTGACGTTGGATAACAGAACTGTTCCTCCCTATCGCTAGAGACACACCGAGTACAATTGCCACGATTTTGACGATAAATCGGCAAACCATCGAAACTTTTGCAGAGGAGCATGATGCCCAAGAATAGACTGCAATAAGCTAGTTGTGCAGATGTTTGCCCCAACAACTTGAGGTGCGACCAAAACAGACTGCAACAAACCACGATTTTTGAGGAAAAAATTGCCAAACCCAAGATTACAAATCATCGTTTTTTTGGAAAAAATGGTAAAGACTAGAGAGGAATCCCACACATTTTGCGAATTACAGAAACCCAAAAAGTAGCTGGCACGGACTCCGAAACATGGATTAGCATACAAATCATCGTTTTTTAAGGAAAAACGGTAAAACCCTTTAGAAACCAGAGAGCCCTCCTGTACAACAGAAACCCCAACTAGGGTAAACAGGAACTGACCCTTAATTTTTGAGGAGAAAATTATAAAACCTTAACTCAGATTTATTTTTTTTAATAAGGGAGAAAATATTTAAAAAACCCAACAAAGGAATCCCATGCAACACTGCGAATTACAGAAGCCCAGAAACAGGTAGCCATTGATTGTCGGCTGAAAAACAGAGGGTTTGGAACCCTAGCCGCCATAATAGAGCTGCACAAAAATCAAGGCACGAAAAACGAAGCACCCAAAAAAATTGGAGGACAACCCATTTGAGATTTCAGAAAACCGACCAAGAATCTGCAATTAGAAAAAAATTCGACTTGAAATTGAGGCACAAATTTCGAGGCACAAAAAATGAGGTACCCAGAAAATTTGAAGACCAATCCAGTTGAGATCTCGGAAAACCCAGAAGGAATTTGCAAGCAAAATAATTTTTCGACTTGAAACGGAGGGTCAAAACCCTAGTCGAGCTGGCAGAAACCCTAGTTTGCCATGGATAACCAGAAAAATGCAGAAAATGAACTCAAATCTGCAAGAAAATGTCTGAAATCTGCGGCTGCGCCAAGAGAAAGAAGAAAACGTCACAGAGAAAGAAGAAATCGCGGCCCAAATCCTTCACAAAACGCGCCCAGATGTGTTTAAAAAACGCGGACTCAAGCACAAAGATATCGCGCCCTCAAAGACTTCAGAAAACGCGGCCAAACCTTTGATATTCGTGTTCAAAAAACGCGTGGATGAACGTAGGTAAGAAAAACAAAATCGCAACTTATTTTCTGGAAATCGTGCGCCAAAAAAAACGAATAGGGGCTTGAAAACGAGCAGGAAAAAATGCGGGTAGAGGAAAGACACATTCAAAATGCAGGTCACGTGGCCAGACAAAGGACTATCACGCACAGAAACGACACGAAAGCCCTCAAAACCGTGCCCAGCAAGAAACGAAATGCGACCAGGAGCAGGAAAATCGCGGCCAGATGAGTGAAAAACATGCCCATAAACAGAAGAAAGAGCCGCAAAAAAATTGCATGAAACCCACAGATTTCATAGAAGTCACATGAAATTTCTTCACGAATTACAGACTTAAAAAAAACGCCCAAAAACCCTAGACCAAAAAAAATTCGAATTATGACTTTTAGTAAAGTCCACAAATTTTTTTAGGGTTTCTTCCTTATGGCTCTGATACCATGAAACAAGTTTGGCAAAAAAATTGCTTGAATTAATAGGAAGAACTGATTACAATATATAGAGAAGTAAAGTTACTGTAGACATTAAATGTCTACCTACTAGCTACCTACCAACTACTGCTGATAAGATTGACCATTATACAATATCAGAATATAATATTCTAACAAAGCTTAGGACTGAGAAAGGGACATTACAAAGGTCATGCTAGTTTCTCAATGCTACCTTAAGGTTTGATGACTTGTCATTTTGGCATGCAAACATTTGGAGACCTCTTGACACCTACTCATCAACTTTGCAATGAAACCCTTGATAAATTTGATGAGTGGCCATTGACCATCGAATCTTGGAAACCTTCATGTAGTCCTTTTGTACATGTTAGAATATTGTCATTGATGTCAAAGCAAATGAACAAAGTAATTGTCATTGATGTCAAAGACGTATGGATGATTGGCAAGGTAGTTGTCATTGATGTCAAAGTGGATAGACAAGATTGTTGGATTGATTTATGCAAGCGATAGAATGTGATAAACAGCAGCAAGACAATGACTAAATATATGTATAGATAAGCAACAATCTATATTATAAGAGACATTAAGATGCAATGATCTATATTATAAGAGAAATTAAGATGCAGCGATTTAATTAAGGCAGCATTTTATATTTGTTTAAAGGACAACAATTAAAAAGAAAAAGGAGGCAAGGATTCCATTTAGTAAGAGGCAGCGCTTCATTACAAAAAAGAAAGAGTTAATATTAATGAAGGCAACACAATTAAATAAGGAGGAGTGCTTAATTACAAAGTAACAAACGGTTATTCTAAACAAAGAATCACGTTTTAAGGAAAACATTAATGTGTCGAAGGGTAGCGATCTGTTATCTTCCATAAGGCAGCACTTAAATGAATTAGAATTAATTTAAGGCAGTGGTCAAGGTTAATCAAGTGTTATGACTTTTGAGAGAGATACCTCTATCCAAAGGATGTGTCTCTTCATAGAGACATAGAGATATAAATAGAGTTTAAAGAAGGTGGAAAAGTATGCATGGAATATAGAAGAAAAAGAAGAGGGAAGTGTGTAAGAGCCAAAGAGATATATCCTATGTTCCACCGGCGTCGAGGACGAGGGGACGCCGGGATAGGGGGGGACAAAGGGGCCTCAATTTCGGGACGGCGGCGGGGTGGCGGGAGGGGGGAGCGGGTGTATATACTATATACTATACATATGGTACTTAAAATGCGAGTTATGAAAAGATGTATAAGACTATTAAGAAGTAAAATAGCAAAATTGAAATACTAAATTAGTAAATAGTAAATACTTGAACATTGAACATTGAATATTGAAGTTTTCAATATCGAATTACTAATTAGAAATTAGAATAGTAATACTTAATACTACAATGTAACAATTGTTGAATCGACAAATGGAAGATTTCTATTATATGATATCAATAATATCTGATCATAAAGATGATTATACAATGAGTAGCATGATATCAAAACAAGTACAAAATCAAAATGTCAAAATGACAAAATGTAGTGGAGGCAAAGGCCTCGAATCATCCCTCAGGAGGTCGGCAAACTCCTCATCACTGGAACCACTGGACTCCCCAAGGTCAAGATCCGCCAAGGGAACACCAACCAGCCCTATATCTGAAGCATCTTCATCCTCATCAATCTGTGATGGCTCCTCTGGCTCTACATCCCATCGTGTTGCTAGGCTCTCCTTGTACACACGTGTCTTGTGGTCAGTGATACGCAAGGCACTATGTACAACCACTAGCTTCTTTGTTCTCCTAGAGGTAAAGTCTATTCCTCTTAAGAGAGTGGATGAAGCTATAAGTAGACCAGTTCCTCTCAGAAGTTGAAGAACTAGAAACTTGGGACAACAAACGAATGGCTAGTGTGGTAGTTAGTGATTTCGGTCCATGACAAGCCCACCACAAAATCGGATCCTCCTATGCCATAGTTTTTATGTCCGCCTTTGTCGCAGCCTTATAACCCCTAAAAGTAGCAAATTTCGTCCACTCAGTGCAAATGTTGCTAGCAGCTTCAGCATCATACATCCTATCAATGCACCTGAAGAACCCTTACTTCACCTCATCATCCTGAATCGGTGTAACTCTACCAGGCCTAGGAATGTACCACTTCGGATTCAATGCATAAGCAACCATGTGCAAGGGAGTGTTTAGGCTGCCCCATCTACGCTGAATAATAGGTTGAATGTAAACGTTGTAGAATGCTAAAGTGGGGTCCTCTCGCACAACTGCCCTCATCTGACCAAGCATAGAATCAATGCACTCATACACCTCTCCAAGGTTAGGTGCATCCCCACCCCCATATCTGATGACCTGTACAACTGGTATAATGATGGTGACAATATATTTTGCATCATGCCAAAATGCATCACTCTTCACTATCTCCTTCACCCTCTTCCTCTGCTCTGTCCTGGACCCATCCCAACGATTCCATTCTTGTGTCATAACCATGAGTTGCAGTGGCTCTTGCAACTCAAGCATTCTCTCCAAAAGAATGAAATAGGATGCATATTTGGTCTCAACTGGTTTAAGAACTCCTTTGCGAAGCTCCTGAAGATGGCATGTGAAGTGTGGTGGTTGCAAATATACATCTGCACTCTCTAGCATTGTTGACCACTCCTCTAATCCACTCAATCTTCCCCATGTCCTTGAGTGCATTGTTCAGGGCATGCACACAACATGGAGTCCACCAAATGTGTCTGTATGCTTCCTCAATAAGCCTCCCTGCAGCTCTGCACACATGTGCTGCATCTGTCACTGCTTGGACCACATTTTGTGGCCCAATCTCCTCAATAGCTGCCCGAAGGATCTCAAACTAAAAATTAGCATCTTTTCGATGCCTTGAACAATCAACCACCCTGAGAAAGAATAGGCCCTCTGAGCATGTAACTATGACATTGATGAGTGGACGATGCCTAATGTCTATCCACCCATCCATAACTATGCTACATCCAGACTCCTCCCAACATGCCCTCATCGTCTCCATCAATGAATTGATCTTGGCATAGTTGTTATCCAAGATCGTGGTCCTCAATTTGTGCTCACCTGGTGGCACATATGATGGTCCTCCCTTCACCACCATCGAAATCATCTCCTTATAATAAGGAGATTGAGCTACATGGAATGGAATTCCATTGGCAAAAAAGAACTTGCCAATGGAGTCATCTATCTGATCCCTCAAGTGCACATTAAATAAATCAGCTATGGGGTTACGCTGACTTTGTATCTTGCGTTTCCCCTTGCCCTGTTGTGATTCAGCCATAGTGCTATAAGTGGATGACGGTCTTGAGGCTAACCCTGACAATGTTCCTGCTCTCTGATGTAATGTAGGAGTAGAAATATGTGGCTGCCTCTGCATTTGCTGCTCCTGAATCTACTGAATAGTCTGAATATGTTGCCTACCAGACAAGGTAGTAGGCATTGGAATTGCCACGTCATCTGGAACACCCAAAGCTTGTTGAACTCAATTTTGTATTTCAGATTTTTAGGTTTCTTCAAAAAATCACATGCTGCCACACCTTTTCCTGGCCAAAAGAGGAAGTGTGCGTTAACTTTGGTGATGCTCCCAAACCAATCATCACCACAAATGTTGCATTTCCATTTCTCCGTACCACCGGTTGATGACGTTGGGGCTGTTATTCTTGTTGCAAACTGTTTGAGAGGTGATTTGGGATCATAAGGACCCCTAGCCCACTTTGCCAAAAGCTGGGAGGGGCAATCAGTAGAAATTGGTGCACTAGCTATGGAACTAGTTTGCCCTTTCGGATTTTACCCATGCTCACCCCCCCTCATTGGGCTCATCCTCATGCTTAGGTTCATATTCTGATTGGCTTGCACTATGAGAATCAGTTTCCATCTCTTCCTCACTCATTTCATGACTATGGGAGCTCATTTTGACATTGTATTTCACAAAATAAAAAAAAAATTCAATAAACACATAGTTTCAGCCTATGCCCTACTTTAAAATTAAAAAAATAAAACTCTATATTTAAAATTTTAAAAAAAATTTTAAATTGCAAAACAAAATCTAAGATTCTAAATTAATTTAGAAAATGGAACAAGAAGAAATGAAATAAGAAAAATTAAAAAATGAAACAACAAGAAATGAAAAAACATTGAAAATCAGAAAATAAAATAAAAAATCAGTTAAAAACCCTACCTTTTGCTTGAAAAATCTCTTCAACAAGGTGAAGAATCTTCCTCCTCTTCTTCTTCTTGCTCCTTGACACTCCTTTTTCACTTGCAATCACTCTTTTCTCTCCTCCAATCACTCTTTCCCCAGCCTTCACTCTTCTTCTTGCTGTAGCAAACAAGTAGAAATGCAAATGTGAATAAAAATGAAGATTGGAGGGCCTTTTGAAGGCATGTAAGAGTGTAGGTGGGCTCCACATGCCCTTAGGGTTCGAATAGAACCAATAAAATATAAAAAAAATGTCTTAATTTTTTTTTTTAAATTACCTTTTTGCTTGTCCGCCGCGGGAGACGCCTGGGCGTCCCCGAGACGTTCGAGGGACACCCAGGTGTCTCCCTTGGCGTCTCAGAGACGCCAGGACGTTTCCGTGTCTCCGACGGCGAGACAAAAAAAGGTGGCACTACCGGAGACGTGGGAACGCCATCCCCACGTCTTCGGGACGTCCCTGTTCCGGAAATGCTAGGGCCTAAGGGGGTGGACGCGTCCCCGGGGTTCACTGTATATATCATACAAACACAAGAAGAGTGTATGAAGAGAATATAGAAGATTATCCAAATTTATTCGGTGAGATCAGTGATGTCAAAATTTAATGCTTTGTAAGAAAAAAAAAAAGTCCATTAAATAATTTAATACAATTTTAACAAAATGATATTGGCAAATATTGATGCACCCAAACATGTTGCATTGCATGGTAAATAATCTCACAGGAACATTAGGTACCCAGAATTTGTTCCCTAATTCTTGAGCATGATGGAGAAAGGGACATTATATTTGAAGGAAAAAATTAATGATTCAGAGAACTTGGATTTATTGTATGAATAAAATAATAATTCCTGAAAGTGATTACTACTTGTTGACTAGTATATCCAAGGATAAGTATGCAATGAACATTTACGTCCTTTAATCTGTGTTTGCCTAACTGCTACCTGTAAACCATATACTTCTTTTGGGACTAGGCAGTGGGGTATTTTTTTCATTGGGATTACAATTGTTGTGTTCAAAACCTATTTATTTTAGCTAGGAGTTTATTTTTGCTCTGCCTTTGCTGCGATTGCTGATTTTTATGCTCCAAGTCTCATGGTCCTTGACATTTGTAAAATTTTCTTTCAATGCTTTCACAACAAAATATCATTGGACCACCTACAAATTTGTCATTATATTGATACACTTATGTTGGATATAGACTCAATTAGGAACACATTATTTCTCATTGTATACAACATTATTTGAAATATTTATTCGTTGAGATCAATAATGTCAAAATTTGTAAGAAAAAATATTTCATTAAATAATTTAACAGAATATTAACGAAAGGATATTAGCAAATATTGCTGGACCCAAACATGTTGCATTGCATGGTAAAGAATCTCAATGGAACTTTAGATACCCAAATTTTGTTACCCAACCCATGACCCTGATGGAGAAAGGGGAAAATGTATTTGAAGGAAAATGTTAATTATGCAGTGAACTTGGATTTATTGTATTGATAAAATTATAATTCCTGGAAGTGATTACTACATTCTGATTAGGATATCCAATTATAAGATACAATGAACATGTACAATCCCTTATCTGTGTTTGCCTAACTGCTACCTGTAAACCACGTACCTCTTTTGGAACTAGGCGGTGGGCTATGTTTTTTATTGGTAGGACAATCATTGTGTTCATGACCCATTTTATTTCAGCTAAGATTTTAGCACTACATTTGCTGTGATTGTTGATT
Organism: Sequoia sempervirens; assembly: GCA_007258455.2. Classification (NCBI taxonomy): domain Eukaryota; kingdom Viridiplantae; phylum Streptophyta; class Pinopsida; order Cupressales; family Cupressaceae; genus Sequoia; species Sequoia sempervirens. The sequence continues at coordinate 53,697 of VDFB02388147.1, read as the reverse complement.
TTTATGCTCCAAGCTCCATGGACCTTGATATTAGTATATGTCACAACCCATTTAATTAGCTTAGCTTAATCCCTTCATTACTATATTAATTGCTTAAGTGCTTAGGAGAGACAATATGGTTATGTTACTTATTACTTGAAGGGTAATTAAGAATGATTAAAATGCTGATGATTAATTATGTTTTCCAAATTCATAAGTCAATCAAGAATTGTTGAAATTTTCTCATATTGGAGAGAGAGTATCATCTAGGAAAAAGGTTCTAGCTAGTGGAGGTAACCTGCCATGATGGGATCGACACACACACACTTAGATTTGTGTATCTAAATTGCATAAGATTAATAAATATATGTGTTCCTTACCTATATATAATCGTATTCTGACGTTTTGTCAAAATGGGCCCAATCTAAATGGGAATTGACATTTTCTTTTATGTAACTATTATTATAATAAAGTAATAAAATTTTATTATTAATAAATAATAGCATATTTTAATAAATATAATAAAAGTAATCTTGTGTTTTTAAAAAAAAGAAAAGAAAGGAGTTAAAGATTATTTAAAAACAAGGATAAAAATAAAATAAATAGGCAAATAAAAATATATGATTATTATCTTAGTAAAACAGGTAATACATTTATTATTAAAAAACATATAATAAAATTTATACCCACATGCCGTAAAGAGGTTTTCACATCTTGCATGAGGGGGAAACATGGGTGAAGTTGGTAAAGGTTGGGGAGTTTGGCTTTACACCGGAAAGAGTGCCCACAATATCTAATACTCAGCATCCCAAAAGGGTTTCAAATGTTCAACACGGTTCATTGAATATTAGCTCAAAAAGGAAAAAATTTCAGCTGCAAGCTCTTCTGGGAGTAGTAAACCAAGGTTGTTGATAATGCAAAGTCAGTATTTTCTGCTAGAACACAAGTTTTAGTTAATTATTATGTATGCTAATCTCAAATTGTTTCTCGGTTCCCTTTGAAAATTGTAATGATATGATAGGAGGACAGATTGCAATATGTTCTTAACATTTTGCTTAGAGTGTATTAGATGAATCCATATGCAACGCAAGCATAAATTTCAATTATGTATTACAAATTTGAAGAATAACATTAAGTTAATTTAGCAAACTCTGTATATTCCCATCCATCTGAAGATTTCCTTTCAATTATAGGGCATTTATAGTTGTAGAGTTACCATTCAAAATATCTATGTAGCCGGTTCTTCAGGTTCTGGCCCGGGTCCTGGTCCGGTCCTCCTGCTGGTTTGGCCAGGGTCCTTCCATTTGGGCCTTGGTTCGCCAGTGAAGAACCCGGGCGAACCCGGGCAGAACCCGGGCGAACCCAAGGCGAACCCAAGGCGAACCCAAGGCGAACCCGGGCGTGTGGGCGGCAAAAAGTGCATGTTTTATGTTTTTTTTAATATTTTTCTTCCCTTTGACTTTGACCCACGCCATGGGAACCCTAAAAGTGACCTCTAAAACATGTTAAACACCTAAACTGCCTCATTTTCATTCATTTGTTTTGCAAACAAGCATTTTCATTTCAAGAGGCTGACTTCTTATTTTAACTTGTTGGATTGACAAAAGGAGTTGAAGATTGATTGTTGAAGCTTCTACAACGATTGCATTGCCATTCCTACAGATTTGCAAGTGTTCATTGGCTGCTACAAAGATTGTTGAAGATTATTTTTGCAAAAAGGTATGTTTTTCTCATTTTTTTCTCATTTTTTCATTCTTTTTTTTTTGTTTTACAAACAGAAACTTTGTTTTGCATCTTTTTTTTTCTGTTCTTCTATGAATGTATACATTGTGCAAGATTCAAAAGAGCTAGGTTTTAATTTTTAAAAAATTATTATATTTTGTTTTCATTCAAATTTTGAATGTGTTGTTTGCAAAACAAATTGCCATAGGAATCACAATGTCAATGGGTTCTACCTCCGGCTCCATAGCTAAACCAAACCCAAAGTTCAAAACAAATGCAAATTCTCCTCTATGGCAGTATGTTGAAATGATAAGACAGCTTCCAGGTGGTGGTGGTTATGTTTGGAAATGCAATGGGTGTGATGTTCAATATTCTAGTTCATACCATAGGGTGAAAGCACATTTGTGTGGCATAACTGGAAAAGGCATCTCACCTTGCCCTGGAAAGAAAGATGCCCCTATTCAACCTGAGACAGTTGCAAAATACATTATGGAGCAAGAACTAGCAGATCAACGGGAAGCCCAAAAAGGAAATCACCCTTTGTCAAATAAAAAATCAAAGGGAATGCAGCCCCCATCTAATCCCAATCCCAATATTGTGGTAGAAGACCACCCATTTATGGCCATTCCAAATCTTCAAGCTCAAAGTGCACCACCTTTTGCAAACAAGAGAGCAAAGGGACCTTTGGAAGTTGCATTTCAAAATGAGAGTAGAGCCCTTGCCGACCAATGTGTAGCAAGATGCGTATATGCCAATGGACTATCTTTTAATGTTGTTCGTTCTCCATATTGGAAAGAGATGTTGAGAGCGGTTAATGAAGCTCCAAAAGGGTACAAGGGCCCGGGTTATGAGAAGGTGCGTAGCACTTTATTGGATAAGGAGGTTGAGTTGGTTGAAGATGCATTGAAGCCAATAAGAGATTCATGGGTTGAGACAGGTGTGTCCATTGTTTCAGATGGTTGGAAGGACTCAAAAAATCGGCCTTTGATCAATGTCATAGCGGTGTCCCCTAAAGGGGCAATGTTTTTGAAAGCCGTGGATTGTGAGGGGCAAGTAAAAGATGGGCAATTTATTGCTAATATTCTTATTGCAGCCATTGAGCAAGTGGGAGCCCGCAATGTTGTTCAAGTTGTAACGGACAACGCAAAGAATTGTAGAGCTGCAGGGTTGTTGGTTGAGGAAAGATATTCACATATCTTTTGGACACCTTGTGCGGTCCATTCACTCAATCTTATGCTGCAAAAGATTGGGAATAAAATTGAATGGATCAAACAATTGTATACTGAGGCTGAGGACATTCAGATGTTCGTCACCAACCACCACTTGTCTCAAGGGATCTTTAGAACATTTTCAAAATTGGAGCTATTGAAGGTAAGAGAAGTAATATTTACATTTGTCATTTTCTGATTTTCATAATTTGATTGTTCAATCTAATTTAAATTCTTCTTTAAAGTTTATTTTTAAATATTAATTTTTTTTTAATTTGCAATAGGTTGCAGAAACCCGCTTTGCCTCTAATACAATCGTCTTGAGACGACTTGTGAAAGTTAGGCAAGCACTTTCTAGCATGGTAATTAGCACCAATTGGTCTATATGGAAGCAAAGCAGCACTGAAAGAGCAACAAGAATTAGGAGCCTGATATTAGATGACTCATGGTGGGATCGTGTGGAGTATCTCCTTAGCTTCACCGAGCCCATTTTGAGTATGATTCGCTATACTGACATGGACAAGCCATGCATTGGACAAATATATGATGGTATAGACTCAATGATTGAGAAGATCAAGTGCATCATAAATGCAAGAGAGCAAGACCCTGAAGAGACTTTCTTCAAACAAGTGCATACAATTGTTGAAGAAAGATGGAACAAAATGACAACTCCATTACACCTTCTTGCCTTTGCATTGACTCCAAAATACTACAGCTCTCAGGTTCTTTCACAACCAGGAAGGCTTCCTCCATATAGAGATTTAGAAGTGGCTGAAGGGTACAAGGCAGCATTTGTGAGACTCTTCCCTGATCGAGATTTGCGGAGTGTAGTCACGGATGAGTTCACTGATTTTGTGCACTCAAATCATCTAGATGTTGATGCCTCCCGTGATAGGTTCTTAAAGGATGTTCATTCTTGGTGGTACTTCCATGGACAATACTTCCAAAATTTGCAGCCCCTTGCAATCAAAATTTTATCACAAGTAAGTTTAATAAATTTTCATATTTTAGTTTTAAAAGTTTCATAATTCCATTTATAAATTTTTAATTGTTTACTTTGTCTTCATAGGTTGCTAGTTCATCCGCATCTGAGAGGAATTGGAGCACATATTCTTTCATCCACTCAGTAAAGCGCAATAAATTGCTGTCAAAAAAAGCGGAGAACTTAGTATATGTGCATTCCAACTTGCGTCTCCTTTCACACAAACAACCTAACTACAAGGACGGGGAGACGAAGTTGTGGGATATAGTGCCAGAGGATACTGACTTGGATGCTTGCAGTTCCCAACATATTGCATATGGGGATGAGGATATCCAACAGGGGCATGGGCACATTAGTAGTGCTAGTGATGGTGCCATTGGCACTTGTGATTCATCTAGTCTTCCTACTACATCTAATGTCAATGTTGACAATGATATGGATGATCTAGAGAATCCATATGATGATTAAAACTTTGAAAGTGTTGTAATATTGAGCTTGAAGTTTGAACAATGAATATTTATCATGCATGTTTTAAATGACATTCAAGTTTATGGTGGTTTTGTTGTTTATATGATGTTATCAGTTATGTGATATTCTAAAAGTAAATTCTAATCCTAATTCATGCTTCTAGGCTGCATATATATATATATATATATATATTTTTTTTATATATTTTGTAATTTGTACTAATGAACCCAAGACGAACCGAACCCACCCCCAAAAAATTTTGCCGAACCGGCAAACCGAACCCCCGAACCCGAACCCGAACCCGAACCCGAACCGGCTACTTAGCAAAATATAAATAATTGATGACCATTAAAGGAGGGAAAGTTTGTGGGATGTTTAGAAATGTTTTAAAAAAGGAGCATTTCATTTAGTAGGAGATTCTAGTTTACAATCACTATCATTTAATTGTTAGAATAATATATTATTCTCTTTTTATTAATGGTTAATGTGTTATGTTAGTTTAGCTTAGAAGATGTTACTGTTTCTACAGTAACCAATAGGTAGATAATTAATATCTACAGTGCTTTATGCACTTCCTTTATATTGTAACTTTTTTAATGTTAATAGATGACTTTTTACCATTTACATGGTATCAGAGCCGTAAGGAGAAAACCCTAAAAATTCATGGGCCTGTTTGCAGCCGTGATTCGAAGTATTTTGCCTCTAGGGTTTCTGGGCGAATTTTTAAATCTGTAATTCGTGATAAATTCTCACGTGAGATTTTGTGGCTGTGTGTTAAGTTTTTTGTGCTCCTGTTACAGACAAAAATCGCGGGTCTGTTTGTAATCTTCTGGGTGAGCTAGTTCAGAAACATCCCGCGTTTTTTTGTGAGCTTCAAAACACGTTTTCTTCTTTATTGAACCTGTGCGCGCAATTTTTTTAGTTTACAACCACGAATTTGGGTCTTCAAAATTTGTGTTTTTTGGCTTTGTTAAAAACGCGATTTTTCTTCTTTAAGCTCGCAATTTTTTCTGATCTCCAGGCCGCGTTTTGACTCTGCATCTATGTGCAATTTTTTTGTTGCCATTTTCGTGCAAATCTTGACGTGTTTTTTCTGAAGGTCTGGTCGCGCAACTTTCAGATTTCTTAGTCGTGATTTTTCCTTGAAAGACGTTTTTTATTTTGATCTGTATTAAATGCGTTTTTTTCCCTTAAAAGATTTGTGTTTTTGCTTGTACCCGTGTCGCCTAGGGTTTGGAATCTTGTTTGCCACGCTTTTGTGAAGATTTCGGCTCATTTCTGCAATTTTTTCTAGTTTTCATGGCCGCCTAGGGTTTCTGCCAGCTCGACTAGGGTTTTGACCCTCAGTTTCAAGTCAAAAAATTATTTTGATTGCAGATTCCTTCTGGGTTTTCTGAGATCTCAATTGGGTTGTCGTTCATTTTTTCTTGGTCTCTCATTTTTCGTGCCTCGAAATTTGTGCAAGTGGGTGTTGATGAAATTTTCTGGGTATTTAGAAAATTTTCTAGGTTTTCAACATCATTTTCTGGGTTCTGTCTTTAAAGTGTCTCGAAATCCGTGCTATGGTTTCTCCTTTAAATTTGTACTGTTTCAGTTTTGTTTTGCCTTCACTAGTTTGACCCTAGGGTACGTGATGGCATCTTTGATGAATATCATGCTCGAAAGCAGCCAGAAGTTCAATGGGAAGAATTACAACACCTGGAAGCAGCCTATGCTGACCATCTTCGAGTATCGGTGTCTTGATGCGGGTGTTCTAGGTACATCACCTCGACCTACCGTTGTTGGAAAAGATCAGGACAAATGGGATGAACGCAACCGGGAAGCCGTCATGCTCATCAAGCTTTCAGTCACTGATGACCAGCTGTCACAAGTGCCGTCAGGTAAAACAGTTGTTGAGGTTTGGACGAACCTGAAGGATCTCCATGAAACGTGAGATAAGAGTCGTGCTTTCTTTCTTAAGAACATGCTCCTTTCGATAATGATGGACGAGAAGAACATCACTCTCCAAGAGCATCTGACAAAGATCAAGGAGATTCGTGACCGACTGGAAGCTATTGGTCGAAAGATGGAGGAAGAGGACATGGTCGTCATTACTTTGAAAAGTTTGCCAAAGTCTTACGAGCATTTCATTGAGATGCTCAATATTACTTCAACAAATGTTGACTTGAAGTTTCCAGACTTGTGTAACAAGCTTCTACAATAGGATCGTTGGAGACAGCAGTTTGGAAGTAGTACCAGTTCGTCCACCACAAAACAAGCGTTCTCAGCCAAATCTTCTACTAAGAACAAAGGGAAGGCTCAATCTTCTCTATCGAAAGGCTTTGGTTCTTCTTCGGATAGCAAGAAGAAGAACGTTCAGTGCAATTATTGTCATAAATACGGTCACATTAAGGTTGATTGTCGCACTCGGTTGGCTTCTAAACAAAAGAAGCAGGGAGGGTCTCAACAAAAGGCACATGTTGTCGAGCACACTGAGCAGAAAGAGTCGACATTTTACTCATCGTCGGGATTGGTTCACAAAGTTTGAACCCTTCTCTGATTCTGTCATTTTTGGAGGAGGTGAAGAGTACACAGTTGCTGGTAAGGGCATTGTCTAGATTCACTCAGGAGGAAGAAATTTACTCTTTCTCGATGTCTACTATGTTCCAAGCATGGAACATAACCTTCTCTCAGTCAGTCAGATCATGCGGCATTCTCCCCAGTTAGATGTTGTTTTCAGTTCGTCCACTTGCAGCATCATTGATAGGGAGACTTGTACAACAATTGCTATGGGACTTGAGGATCACGGTTTGTACAGACTTGCTGATTCCGGTGATTCTCAAGAGCATGCTTTGGCTGCTAGGAGTACAACCATCAACAAACTTTGGCATTAGCGTTATGGGCACCTGAATGTCCACTACCTCTCTCAACTGTCTCGGGAGGGTTTGGTTGCTGGTCTACCCGAGATCCAAACTCAAAATCATGGAGTTTGTGGAGCCTGTCAAGCTGGAAAGCAGCATTGGACACCATTCTCGGATTGTGATTCTTGGCGAGCCTCCAAGGTACTTCAATTGGTTCACGTTGATGTATGTGGATCGATGAACACTCTTGTTACTAGGTCCAAGTACTTTTTATTGTTTGTTGATGATTTTAGTTGAAAAATGTGGGTGTTTTTTTTGAAACATAAATCAGACGTGTTCAACACATTTGAGCAGTATAAAGCCTTAGTTGAGAAAGAATCAGGTTCTCAGATTGTTACTCTAAGGTCAGATAATGGGGGGGAGTTTTGTTCAGCTGACTTCTCTACTTTTTTTGCTGCACACAGCATTAAGCGCCAACTCACCACACCATACACCCCTCAACAGAATGGTGTCGTTGAACATAGGAATCGCACCATTACTAAAATGGCTCGTTCTATGTTGGAGTACATAAATGTACCTAAGAAATACTGGGCTGAAGCAGTCTACATTGTAGTCTACCTCTTGAATCGGTCACCTACACAGGCCGTTAAGAAGATGACTCCAGAAGAAGCCTGGTTAGGATGTAAGCCTAAGGTGGGCCATCTGAAAGTCTTCGGTTCTACCTCTCATGTATGGATTCCAGATGCCGAACGTGCCAAGTTGGACTCCAAGAGCCAGACACTTATGTTTACTGGGTACAGCGACAATCACAAGGCATACAGGTTAATTGATGTGGAGATAGATCGTCTCATCTTTAGCCGTGATGTTGTGATTGATGAGACTACTGGTCCATTTGTTCTTACTACTAGTCCTGCGGATCCGTCTATGAAGGTTCCTAATGAGGGTGTTCGTCTACCTCTTGGTTCCCATGATGGGAGGGCTTCAGAGCATTCTGCTTCTGAAGATGAGGAGTCTACTAATCATGATATAGCACCACCTGATTTTACTCAGGACTCACATCCAGATGATTTTGTTCCAGAAATCTCAGCAGATGCTGTTACTCCTATTCCAGATGTTGGTACTTCTACTCGTCAGCCTAAGTGATGGGCCAAGACTATCGGCGATCTTCATGATGATGAACTCATTGAGGGTAGATCAGTTCAAAAAAAGAGCAAGCAGCCCAACACAGTCAATTTTGCTCTTATGGCCAACATCCACAACATTTATGAGCCTCATACATATTCAGAGGCTAAAGGACTTCCAGAGTGGGAACAGGCTATGTAGACAAAATATCATAGTCTTCTGAAGAATCACACTTGGGTTCTTTTTGACCTTCCTCCTGGGAAGAAACCTATCAGCTGCAAATGGGTTTACAAGGTCAAGTATCATGTAGATGGTACTTTGGATAAATACAAGGCTAGATTGGTTGCTCGAGGATTCACACAGCGGGAGGGCATTGACTACGAGGAGACTTTTGCTCCTACTGCAAAGATGAGCACAATTCGTCTTTTTCTCGCTATTGCAGCCCAATTTGGATGGAAAGTTCATCAGATGGACGTCAAGAGTGCCTTCCTCAACGGTGATTTGCAGGAAGAAGTCTACATGACACAACCTCCTGGTTTCAAGGTTGCCGGCAAAGAACATCAGGTGTGTAGGCTTGTGAAAGCGCTCTATGGACTGAAACAGGCTCCCCGTGCATGGTATTTCAAGATTGATCAATACTTGGTTGATCATTGTTTTCAGCGCATCCCTTCTGATAGTAATCTGTATGTCAAACACTCTGGTGATGATATTCTCTTTCTTGTGGTCTATGTTGACGATTTGATCATTACTGGTAGTTCAACTCATTTGATTGCAGCAATCAAACAGGATTTGTGTCAGACTTTTGACATGACAGATTTGGGGCTTCTCCATTACTGTTTGGGTATTGAGGTTTGGCAGACAACTGATAGTATTTTTATCTCTTAGTCTAAGTATGCTCGCAGTCTGCTTGACAAATTCCGGATGCAGGATTGCAAACCTGCCTCCACACCTACGGAGAAGGGGTTGAAGTTGTCAGCCAACTCTGATTCACCTTTGGTCGATGAAACGACATTCAGGAACTAGTGGGCAGTCTCATCTACCTCACTGCCACTCGACCTGACATCATTTTTGCAGTGAGCTACATTTCTCGCTTCGTATCAGCTCCAAAAGCTGATCATTGGATTGCAGCGAAGCGGGTGCTGAGATATGTTAAGGGCACTTCAGATTATGGCATTCTCTATGGTAGATGCAATGATCCAAAGTTGATTGGTTACACAGACTCAGATTGGGCAGGTTCAGTGGATGACAGAAAATCCATCTCTGGGTATGTATTCAGTTTGGGTACAGGTGCTGTAACATCGACCAACAAGAAGCAACAGGCAGTGGCTCTTTCCTCGACTGAAGTAGAGTATCGAGGAACTGCTAAAGCAACATGTGAGGCAGTTTGGCTTCGTAGGATGCTTTTTGACATGCATATGTCACGAGCAGGACCTTTACCCTTGTACACTGATAATCAAGGGGTGCTCTAACTGGCCAAAAATCTAGTCTTCCATGAATGTACCAAGCATGTCGAGCTTCATTGTCACTACATCCGCAAGCTGGTAGAAGACGGATCAATTCAGCTGTAGTATGTTCCAACAGCGGATCAGACTGCAGATATTCTCACCAAGTCTCTGAGCCCGGATAAGTTTTTAAAATTTAGGGGGCAACTTGGTGTTGTTTATGGATTGACCATTAAGGGAGGGTGTTAGAATAATATATTATTCTTTTTTTATTAATTGTCAATGTGTTATGTGAGTTTAGCTTAGAAGATGTTACTGTTTCTACAGTAACCAGTAGGTAGATAATTAATATCTACAGTGCTTTATGCACTTCCTTTATATTGTAACTTTTTTAATGTTAATAGATGACTTTTTACCATTACATTAATCATATCCATCTGCATGCATAAAGAAAATTTCAGGCCTTCCTCATGCAAATACATTCTTATTCTGTATCTCAGTGTCATATTTGTGGAGAAAAAGACTCAACTTCTATTCCTGAATGTTTTTGCAAGAAGGATGATTACAAGAAGGTATTCCCCAAAAAATGAATCTGAGATCAATTTAAGCTGATTTATAGAAACAAGGATAATAGAGTAGAATTTGCAGTACTATGATATAAATAACATCTGAAAATGAATAAAAGGTACATTGTGACACAATAAAGTAATTCCACATCTAATGGTTTCATTAAGTGAAGGATATACACCAGAAACCTGTAGAGAAGAGGATATTTAGAGGGCACAAATAATTGTTGTGTATAGGCCAAAGAGATTTTATTTAATAATTTGGGAATGCTAGCTATGCTATACTAGAAACTTGTCTTCTTAGTAGAGTGTAAATAAATAAAAATTTAATGTCTACAAGTGACTGTAGCTCACCAATGGAACAAGAAGCTAAATTCAATTACACTGGGAATATGCCAGAGTGAAAAGAACCCAAGGTTCTGAAAGGTAATTAAGTACTTTCAACTGGTTCATCAAAGCCATAGTAGCAATACTTAGTAAAAGAACACAAGTAGTCATGGGCTAACAATATCCATCTTGTTTGATATGCTGTATGATATGGTGGTTAACCTGCAATTTTTAAAAAATCATGGAATTCAGAAAACTGCATTTAAATGCACATGGAGAAGAAAGCGATGTATTTAAAAAAAAGAACAAACATATTTTCCACTCATACTGGGATAGCGGAGTACCAAGAGTTATGGTTCCATGGTCATTTACCTTCGGTCTGATTTATATCAACTTTACAGATGTGCATGTTTAAGGAGGAAATGGAGGAATTTAGTCCCTTATTGGAGAACCCTTGATTTGTGTTATGGTCAAAAAGCAATCTCTACAGTATTCAGTTATGAGTTTATTTGAATCTAGAAAAAACATAAGATCGAGAGATCCAAAATAAATTTAAACAGTAAAGTGAACTAGATTCCCTCAGAATATATATAACTTAGCCGAAAACCCAGCTCATTAAATATTTGCATTGCAAATAAAACTAAGAGGCATATTAATATTATATGTGCTCTTGAGGTATGAATTCTTATTCTTTTTTTTGTGTGTTTGCAAATGCAGATTTCAACTATCATTGTGATCATGTGACAAATGCTTCTTCAAATAAGTCGACCCTTTAAAATCACTACCAAATTATATGAGCATTTTAAAATAGTAAAATGGGTCATTCTATTAAACTGTTGTTCTGAGTGAAAATAGTGGCCTAATTTGCAGGAAAAACTGCTCGCACATGCTTAGGATTCATGTTAAATGCTTTTTGGGTTTTGTCCTTCATTCTTTTACCTTTCTAGAACACATTGAAGTTTTGAATTTGACCAATGAACATAAAAGCTATGACTATTTTAAACGCTGTCCTTTGTGCTGCAAACTGCAGACTAAAGGTTATGAATTGATTTACAGTGCCTAAGTATGCAAATTTTTAATGACAAGAAAGTAAGAGCTTGGGTTCCTAAGTTGCTTAGTAGTAAGTAAATTTAAGTAACATATGGTATATATGGGATAGGCATCTTGGTGTACTCCTCAATAAATGTCATTACCTTGAAATACATTATTGGCTAATGCTTGTATAGGCTTAGTCTTTGGGTATTGTTTTACCCATTTACCAATCTTATACAATGTCAAGGCATCACTATGAGATGAATGAACATTGAATTTCATTGATTTGTAAGTATAAGTATGTTACCTTGTGTCATGTCCCCTACTTCGATAGGAACCTAATTTCAAATGGAGGTGGAAAAATAGTGTTTATTAACGCTAAACTCAAATATTTAAAATAATATTAAAATAATATAATATTAATAAATTTAAATTATTGTTTAATAATATTTAAATTTGTCTTTGCTCGACTAGTGGCCGACCCAGTTGGGAAGGCAGTTGTGTTTACCAGCTTCTTATGTTTGTTTTGGGGCATCAATGGTTGAGGAAATAATTGGACGGTTGTTTGAGACAGAAACCTCATGGGATCCTCACACTAGGTGAGACGGCACCCTCACTGGTGAATTATTTCCCTCTGCCATTCCTTGTGTAATTCCCATCCTGATTTAGTGATTCGCATCTGTTTCAGTGTCGGGTGTGCAATGGTAGCAGGAAGCGATTTATGCGAGTTGAGTTGTAGCATAGCGATAGGCTCACGACCATTCAAGAGGTCTTGCCTTGTGCACCACTCGATCACCAGAATCATGTCTTTCAGCACAATCACAGACAACGCATGATAGCATTCTGTTATTCGCGGGGTGCTGAAGTAATTCAGACAGGTCACCTATCAATCGCGACTCTCAAGAAGATAACATTGCTAGTAAAACATTCGAGGACCCGTAGATATAGTGAGTGTCATCTACAGTTTGGGGACGCTAGTCGTTTGTTTGCATCTGAGGTCGCTGGTGGTTCCTATCGAGCCGTGTGATGGAATTCACTCTAGTGACAGCGAATAGACTTCTATTCCTCAGACCGATCAGAGATTGCGCCTTGACTTTGCATTGGTATTCTGTTCCAGTGATCCATTCTTGTATTGCTCCTTGTATGATCTGGGGTTGAGTCAGTCAAGATTGAATTATGCACATGTGATTGTTGTATTCGTGGATGTTATATATATGATTCTGAGTGTAGATCAGTGAATTCTATTTACCTGTCCTGCTAAGTTTATTTGGTTAATGTTCATAATTATTGCCAAATCTGAGCTATAGTATTTACTGTGTGTTGGGTGCATGTTCACTTTAATTCTGTGTTCAATCATTACTGTGACATTTTCCTGAACAAGCACATTACACCTTGGTGGATTTCTGTCATCCTCCATGGTATGCTTAACAATATACAAGTTTATTGGATATGTGATACATGAGCATATAGGTATGCTAATTGACAATGACTCACATGGTGAATTGAATTCCATCATGTATGTTGGCTACATACTGCTAGATCCTTGTGATGGGTTGGGCTTCTCTAGTGGAGTAGCATGGGGAAGCTAATGCTTCATGGTAGGGTGGATATCACTTCGATGTTACTCTCTCTCTCCTTCGCTTCAAGTTACGAGAAATAAAATGGTAGAGGTTTTGTAATGCAATTGACGATATATTGTTTATCATGTGTCTCGTGATTGAGATGAGTAAATTACTTACTTAATTGCTTATATTTTCTATTTGCGATACTATAGCTTTGAATAGTTATGAAAGAGCATGGCTGCTATAATTGGATTATTATATATGTCGTCAATTTGGTTTCAAGCTGTGTGTACCTACATCCATAATATATAATGATTGAGTTTTATAGTTATACCAAGTGTTATAAAAGGATTATGTTAATGATAATGGTTATAAAATCATTCTAAATGTTACGAAAGGAGGGAAAAAAGAATGAGTCAAAGTGTTGACTATTGAGACTCTAATTACATTTACTTATTAACTACCACAATTTGTTAATGATATATGGTGGATGTTACAGTATAATTTTCTTCTATCTCTCTCATTATGTATTTATTGGGTTTATAAAGATTAGCTATTGCTTATGGACTCATCAGCATTGTTCTTAATCAGTACATACTTATTCATATTTTGAGTGATTTTGTTCATTTGTGCACTGAGAATATTAATGTAGTGAAAGATCTGGTACAGCTTTGAATTTCTATTGAAACACTGTTTTTCCTATTTCTTATTTCGTCAAGTTGTTTCAGTTTTTCATTTCTTGCTTTGTGAAAACTGTTTTGCAATTATTTGCTAATTCAATCACAAATAATTCACGTGCAGTAATAATTTAGATGCCTTTCTAGCATATCCAATTGAGGTCAGTACTAAAGAGTGGCTGTTTCTGAAGATGATTAGTACCATGTTTGACACATAAAAAGTGGTTTTGTATATAACTACAAGAAGGCTTCGCAATGCATGATCATCTTGGGTACTTTATCCTCAAGATTGATAGGTGGCTAATCTATTTTTAAAGGTTTGGTAAAAATTCTGCACGGCATCTTTACAAAGATTTCCGTATGTTGGTACTACTTGATCAAGGGACTGGTTTTATATCTGTCTTGAGTATCTCTAGGTGTGCCTTGGTGATACATAAGACTAATGGTTTATTATTTTAGCGAGTTTGGATATTTATGTCTGTTGTGTACATGCTTTATAGGGTAATGGAGAATATCAATGGACACCTAAAATTTCGAAAGAGATACGGACAAATGCATTTGCAATTAACTGGGAGGCCAAAGGAGTGGCGTACTGGTTATCCATCAAAGGATGGAGGGAAGTTGTTTATAAATGCATTTGTTGATTTCCTGCAACAGGAGTGGCATGTCAACATAAAGGCGAGAGATCTCTTTGCTCCGGTTAGTTGCTAGTTTCTTATTGTCCCATGTAAAGGGTACCATCCAACACTGCTTGTATTGTTCACATTTATATTGATGGGAATGATGTTCCAGTGCATGTAGCTGGCTTTGTTGCTGGTGATCTCAATGAGATCAATGGTCTGTTCTACTTTTGAAGGATTAATGTTTTGAAATTAATCGTACTGTGAATAATATTATAAGATTTCTAGGATGGATTCATTTTTGCAGCTTTTTGAAAGGCTGCTGGAGATTCCAATTGTTTGGGCAAATGGCAGAGCCACTGGAGAGGTGCTAATCTAAACCTTCTCTGACTTGAAATTTTAACTATAGAGGTACTGTAGTCTACTAATTTCATATTTCCAACTTTTCTTATTGGCTTAAACATATTTCATTTAAAGAAGAATGTTTGCATCAATCATGAAGTTCCAAAATGCCTATTGTTGTGAAAATATATGCTTTTTTCTGTTATCGCAACATTAATGTTGAATCCAGTGCATTATCATCTTGCCCAGCAAAGTATGGATGTATGCACAAGAGATAATTGTTCTTGGTACAACACTTGTTATAAAACCATGAAACAAACAAATACTTTCTTGCCTTGAATCTACATTTGGGCCTATTAAATTGTTGCAAGGATATCAATCTTGTTGAAGAGAGATGTCGACCTGTTGTGTGTGATAAAGAATCAACAAGATTTAAACACCATTACCTTACTTCAAGTTATTTATGCTAAGCTGTTATTCTAAATATGTGTAAGCATTCAGGTAGCTGGTTCAGGTTGCTGATACAACAATTTTTTGGGGGGGAGTGGGTTTGTTTCAGGTATGTCCATACAAAAACATATTAATCATAAATATTGACATATTTGCAACCCAAAAATAGGAATTAAGATTAGAATGCCACATGACATGCAGATAGTAAACAAAACCATCATAAAAATTAAAAATACTACTTCAATGTCAGTTTGTCAAATTTGAATGTCATGATAGACAGTTGTCGTTCAATATTAAAATAATAAAATCAGCAACCAACATCGTATAGGTTTCATAAACATCATCATCATTATCATCTTTGATGTTAGGTGATTTAGGTAGATTAGAAGATACACAAAGAGTGCCAAAAGTATGCTAGCTATTTGACTCCTCAAAAAGTGAATGTTGTTGGGTAGCAAAAGCATCCAAGTTAGCTAGCTTTGCCTCTACATCTCACAACTTTTTTGCCCCTTGTAGTCATTTTGTTTGTGCGAAAGAAGATTCAAGTTGGAATGTATGCAAACTCTGCATTTTTTGATGCCAATCAGTTGTGTTTTACTAAGTGGATGAAGGAGTATGTACTTCAATTCTGCTTAGAGAAAGATAAATTGACAACCTATTTGAACAAAGTTAGAGATTTAAAGTTATAGAATTATAAATGAAACTTCAAACTTGAAAAAAAAATATTTCAAAAATGAAAAGAAATTGAAATTCAGAAAGTTTCAAAGAAAAAAACAAAAAAAATTGCAATAAAACTTTGATGGCAAAATGGAGGTACTAAGAATTGTGAGCATCCTTCTTACACTTGGCACGAAGAGTGGAAGTAATTTGAGCATTGAAGTATACGAAATCAACAAAATCGTTTCTAACTACACCCTCTAAATCAAGGTCATGAAGAGTCCAACAAACTAATTTGAGCATTGAAGTGTACAAAATCAACCAACTCATTTGTAACTACACCCTTTAAATCAAGGTCAAGAAGGGTCCAAAAAATGATTGCTCATATCGTTTGCCTGACTTCCACATCTTTCTGTAGTGCAACTCTCCTTGTCAAAGAAAGGATTTCAGTGCTATAGTATATTGGTGTGAATGCAAAGGTTAGAAGATGCAATGGGGTGGCCATTTTGTTCCTATTGCTCAACAAGGATTGTGTGCTCTTGTTTGAAGAAAGCTTCTTTAGGATCTTGCCTTGGTGCATTTATGATGGTCTTTATCATCTCAATCATTGAGTTAATGCCATTATACACCTTTCTCAAGCATGCCTTATTTATGTGAATACAACAAATCATACTCATGATGGGCTTAGCAAAACTAAGGAGATATTCTGTACAATTCCACCAAGTGTCATCTAGGATCATTTGCTTAATATTTGTTGCCCTCTCAATGTTGGTTTGTCTCCATACTGATCGAAGCTGGCAAAGACCATGCTAGACAACACATTGTGCCCTTTCATAAGTCATCTCAAGATAATTTTGTTGGAGATGAATTGGTTATCAACAACCTATTCAAAAATTTTAACTAAAAAATGAAAAGCAAAGGTGAAAACATACTTAATTTTAAGAAAGAAATTACTAAAGTGAGACATAATAGTTTATTTACTTACCTTCAATAATTCCAAATTTGAGAATGATTGAATATGGCCCATGCCATGTTGTGGTTGGTGATGAACATTTGGATCTCATTGCCCTCGACATAGGCTTGTTTGATTGAATCAATTTTGTTGCCACTCTTTAGTAGCATAAGGTTGAGTGAGTGACCAACACAAGGTGTCCAAAAGATGTGTGAATACTATGCCTCAATGAACAAACACTTGTTTGCTATGACTTGGACAACATTATTAAGACGCACTTATTCAATGGCTTGTATGGGGATGCTAGCAATGAATTGTTCATCCTTCACCTACCCCTCACAATTCACAAATTTCAAAAACATTGCCCCTTGAGGGGACAATGCAATCACGTCTATCAATGGCCAATTTTTGATATCCTTCCATCCATCATAATAATGGACACCTTTATGTTTTGCCACAAATCTTTGATGGGCTAGAATGGTTTAAGAATTTTCATTTGCTTTGTCAATAAGGATTTGCGCATCTTATCAAAACTTGGGCCCTTGTACCCTTTAGAGGATTTTTTAATTTTCTTTGCCGTTTCTTGTGAGGATGGTGATAGAGCACTGTTGTAATCCAAACCATTTGCATAGACACAACATTTGATGTGTTGATTGATAGTATCTTGGGATTCATTTCGCATTCTAGTGGCCCCTTTGTCATTTGTAGTGGGCCCTTCATGTGTGGTGAAAATGGTGGCTTTCTACGACAACTTCATGAACACAAATAGATGGAGAAAAATGGGCTTCCTTAATAATCTATTTTAAAAGGATGACCTATTCTAAGGGCAAGTGCTTCATTTTCCTACTACTACTCTCAAATATATTCCACCACTCTATTAAAATATTAAATGTAATATTAATGGTCATCTTAGCTTTAGTTATCTTAGTTAACGTTTAGTAACTTTCGTTTGCTCTTTAGTTCGTTTTAACTTCTTTCTGTATTTTGTTTTAGTTAGCTTTAGTTAAGATTGTTTCTTTTTAGAAACATCGTCTTGTAATTTTCTTTATAAGGAGCTTTCGCCTCCTTTTGTAAACACACAATCATGAATATCAATAATATTTTCGTGGTATTAGAGCTCAGGCTCAACTTGATTAATGTTAGCTGATTTTTTAATCGAAGAATTTTTTGAGAGTTTGAAAGCTTTTTTTAGAGATTTTCAAGGTGGTTTTTCGTGTAGTTTTTAGTGAATATTTTCGAAGAAGTTTTGAGAAGAAAAAAGCGGATAGTTTGTGTTGCAAATAACAAAAGTTTTTCTCTGAAAGTCGTGGAAGGGTTTTTTGAAGGAAATCACGTCATTTTTTCCAAAAAATTGCAGCTCCTCTCTAGCAAAATCCATGAAGGTTCTTTGTTATTTTTCGATTGGAAAAAATACGAGTTCATGGGCATGGTTTTAGACACTTTTTCTTTGATCTTTCCGCATTTTTTTTTTTTGCTTTGAATTCTACGACGCGATAGGATCTTCTTCTTTTGGCATGTGATGTTCTGAGTGCTTTGTGGTCGCGTTTTTTTCTATTGGTTCGTGGATCTTCCTCTGTGTTTTATTGCACGCCATTTCTTTGCATTTCTGGGCGTCATCTTTGTTAATCACGGGTTCTACAGTTTGTGAAAGGTTTTGACAAGTTTTTTCTCCTCTCTAAGCACGACTTAGGTAATCACCTAGGGTTTTTTTGGTGATTCTTGGAGACGCGATTTTTAAATCACAGGTTTGGTTTGCCTAGGGTTTTTGTCCCTACATGATTTTCTAGAATTTGTGGGTTCTCCATCTTCATTTTGTGCATGGCATTTTCAGATTTTCTAGGCGATTTTGTAAAAATCGTGGTTTCATGGCCACTTGAAAATTTTTGAGCTAGTTTTTGATATATTTTTCTGGGACAAATAAAAATTTTCGCACAAAGTTTTTTTGAAATTGCTAAAAGAGTTTTTGAAAATTTTTCTACAAAAATTTTGCTAATGTTTTTCGAGGATTTTTTCCGAAAAAATCTTACTTTTCACAGTTTTTGAAGGTTTTTTTGAAAAATCTTGTAGTTTTTGAGCCTTTTTTTAAGATGATTTTTGAAAAATTGTGGGAGTTGTGCCAGCTGATTTTCCAGGGTTTGTGCTGATACAAAAAAATGTGATTTTAAAATAGAAAACGTACACTAGT
This sequence comes from Sequoia sempervirens, assembly GCA_007258455.2. Classification (NCBI taxonomy): domain Eukaryota; kingdom Viridiplantae; phylum Streptophyta; class Pinopsida; order Cupressales; family Cupressaceae; genus Sequoia; species Sequoia sempervirens. The sequence continues at coordinate 34,564 of VDFB02388147.1, read as the reverse complement.
TCTCTTACCAACTTGGCTATGCATCAATTTGGATCAAATAATGTTCCTCATTATTCCATAGACATTCAATATTTGTTGAAGGAAGCTCCATGGATTTTCACAGGCATGAAGATCATTATTGCTTTGATACCATATTAGAAGTATGGGAAGAGAGAAATGAGGCTACAAATAATACAACACAAAAATAAAACGTGCTTACTTAATTTCCAGACATATTACATATACATAGGAGGATGTCTCCTATATTCTAGGATATTAGCTGAATCGAAATATCCTCCAAGCCTATTATAATAACAATACGTTAATCATATTGTTATGCTAACTATATGCTAATTCTATTATATGAGTTGTTTGTAACAACTCATTTACATCCTCACACTAATGTAATATTATAAATATTACATTTACACATAATAATTACTACCACAATGTGAAGTAGTAATGATATTTCCTATAGAAATCCCCCCTAGCAAGTTAGTGTGATTTCATCCACAAATCACCACTGAGCTATAGAGAAGATTTCTAGTTTTTGGGGTTGCAAGTATGGATTGGGGTTGCAATTGGAGTTGTAGATTTTGGTGTGTTTGCTATCAAGTTTTCAGAGTTATTGGTGGTTTTGGGGTGCCAACGCCTTCCTAGTCCTTTCTAAACAGTTTGGCACTAAGATTTTGAGTTTTGGTGGAATTGTGATGCGTTTAGTGATGCTGCAACTTCTATATCAACACCATATCAAACCTGCACAAGTCTGATATCAGTTTCTAGACTGATATATTCTTCTTCCAGCATGCTGTGGTGGGGTTTGGGTATGCTCTAAGGTGTTATTTCTGCTCTTGATTGATTGGTGGTGTGTTCGGCACAAGTGAAAGTGTTTTTTGGGTGTTGTTGTGACCTATTTCACACATTGCCCCATTGCAAATGGGGAACCCTAGTAGTTTGCTTTTTAGGGTTTTGTCTTAGCATTGCAATTTCATAAGTCCATTTCTTTGAGAATTTGGAGTTAGGGTTTTGAGAAATCATCCAAGTCAAATAGGGAATTTGGGCTCAAAATAGTGTCTGGACATCATCAAAGTGCTCAGAAGGCCCAAAGGACGAAAAATGCCATTGCTTAGGGTCAATTCCGACACCTTCCTATTTTTGTGGGATTCAGCTTTTTTGATTTTTGGCACTTTGAGACCAATCTGGGAAGCAACTTTTTGGCTTGCTTTTTGCTTTTTGCTTTTTCCAGCTTTTTTGAAAGTTGACCTATGCAAGGTTTTGTTCCAGATGGTCTAGATAAATGTGAGCGGTTGAGCAAGAAATTCATCTAAGTGTCAAACATGGCACAAGAAGTTCAAAGTCCGCCATGAAGATGTCCAACCAAAGGTGAAGTCCGCCTAGAGGAAGTATGAAGATGTCCAACCAAAGGTGAAGTCTGCCTAGAAGGAGTATGCACATTGTCCAGCCAACCTTGAGGTCCGCCCACACTTGGCAAGGTAAGCTTCAAGTCCGTCCAAGATGAGAATGGCATAAGTTTGGCAAAGTCCGCCTTGTCCAAGCAACCACTAAGACTGCTTTGCAATGTCCAAGCAATCACAAAGTCCGCCATGAAGATGTCTAGCCAAAGGTGAAGTCCACCTAGAGGAAGTATGAAGATGTCCAGCCAAAGGTGAAGTCTGCCTAGAAGAAGTATGCACATTGTCCAGCCAACCTTGAAGTCCGCCCACACTTGGCACAAGAAGTTCAAAGTCCGCCCAAGGTAGAGATGGCAAAGATGTGGCCAAGTCCGCCCAAGGTAAGCACAACTTGCAAAGTTCAAAGTCCGCCCAAGGATGAGAAATGGCAAGTCAAGCCTAAAGTCTGCCCAAGGAAGAAATGGCATGAGGTTGGCAAAGTCCGCCCACATTTGTCTAGCCAACCATGAAGTCCACCCTAGCTTGTCCAAGCACTAATGAAGTCTTCCCTTGCAATGTTTGAGCATTGATCAAGTCCGCCTTGTCCAAAAGCACTTCAACTCTGCCCTAGCACAAAACAAAATGACTAAACCATGCTAAAGTTCGCCTAGCTAGAAAGAAAAGTCACACAAACGATCAAGTTTGCCATGGATAAAATGAAAGTTTTCCATAATTGAAAGATGATCAAGTTTGAAAGGGTTGGAAAAATAAAACTCAACACTTAGAATATTTTTATATTTTTCCAACACTTAGACAAAATTTTCAAAATATTTAACACTTAGAAAAATTTTCGAACTCAAGAAGAATCTAGAAGATTCCATGCCAACTCAAGGATATTTTGGCTAAGGGTGGCGCCATGGTAAAAAATTAGAAACTTTCTCTTGAGAATTTTAAATGAAGATTAAGTTGCCATTTTGGAGAAAATAAAACAGCCCAGGTTTGACGAATCTAAAAGAAAAACATGAAGTTGCTAAAATCATCAAACTCTTCGACTTGATATTATGTTTAACGTGTCACTTTCAATTCATTCTCTCCAAAGTTCAATTGTGAGAAGGTTTTGGCTCTCTCAAGGTTGCGAAAGATAAATTTTTGAAGGAAGGTTTTTGAAGATAAAGTAAACTTTCAAAGTGGAGAGCAGAGAGTGAAATAAAATTTCTGAGTTGAAGGACATAATTCCTAGAAAATAACGTGCTTTTTTTGAGTTAAAGACAGAATTTTCAGAATTGAAGGCGGATTTACAGTCAAAAATATAGATTCGAAGGTTGATGACCACCAAAGGAGAACCTTCAAGAAAAGCCCATATGAAGTTCGTCAATAAGGGATTGTAGCCGGAGTCAAAGATCAATTCCAAGTGGAAAAATGTCATAGACACCAACCTCGGGCATGTGGATTTCAAGGATTTCAAGAGGAGAAAGTATGGGCAAGATGGATTTCTGCCAACACCTATTGCTCGCCGAATGATGAGAAATGGCATTGTCCAAGCAGTTGGATTTCCATCTGCTATGGAATGCGTTGAGTTGATTATCAAGTGTGCCATACATTACAATGTAAAAGAGAGACAAATTATTGCGCTAGATGGGAGAGTATTGGCTCACCTTGGAGAGTTAGCCATTCAGGAAGCATTTGGTATACCAAGTTACAACCGGACTTCCTATAAAACCAAAGAAGATGCCAAAAAACTTTATGAGGACTAGCTTGAGCTCTGTGCAACAAATGTCAATAAGTTGTGGTTAGAAAAGCCAAGGCCTTCCCTCAAGAAAGTGCCAAAGAAGTTGCTTTGTACCAACTTCAAAGAAGATTATGGTGACATCATTTTGCTGTTAAATAGAGAAATGGGCAGCCCTCAGGGTGCACCCTTTGAAACTTGGATGTGCTATTTTATTGATGAGATCACCTCAAGTGTTAAAATGTTCAATTGGTCTCGGATAATTTGCAATAATCTTGATGAATAGCTAAAAAATTTGGAAAGGACGAAGTCCTTTTACATGAGCTCCTACTTTGTCTACTTGTTGGCTAGAAATTACAGATACACAGGATTGATTTGTAGAGGCGTGGTAGGTAATGGCGAAAATGAGTTTAAGTACTACGACTATTATCCACAGCTATAGCTTAGCGAGAAGACCCACTTTAGAAGGGCAAATGATGCCTTCTTGATGTACATCACTAGGATATTGCAGGTAGGAACTCATCAGAGGCTCACTCAGGAGGCCAAGAGCTTAATAAGCAAGTATGGATCCTAGTTTATCCAGTTTCCAAGATTCACATATATAAGAGTTCAAGGATTTACCGGATGCCCTTACTGACTTCCGATTTACCCTACCAATAGAATGGTCTTGCTTGAAGTCGTTAGACAATTGGAAACATATCAGGGCTTCCAGAGAACAAAGCAAAAAGCGTCCATTTCCTTTCCATTTTTCATGGGAAATATGCTAGAATCTTGCCCAACGGCATAGGCAGCTGAGAGTGCCAAGTTGGAAATGCAGTGGTATCCATTCACATCTTACCGGTTCGAAGCCAATTTCGATGCTCACAACCAAATTGGGATAGTGAATGGAAAGAAGTACAAACATAAGATAGACCTGGAGGAATTTTGGGCAAATGCAGTAGATGAGTTTGATATCATGAAAAGACTATGGTCTAGATTGCCAGTAAGCTTGATTAGAACAACCAAGCTTTTCCGTGTGCCTCACCAGTTGGAGGATGATGGAGAATATGTTCAGCCGTGCTATGATGAGAATTGGCCTCTTCCTCCTTTGAAATGGTCAGAACCAGAGCTCGTAGACATAGCCACCTTGATGAGGCTAGTTGTTATGTATTCACAGTGGTGGGTTGATCAAGAAGTCCAAGGGTTAAGGTGAAGAAATTTGACCTTCGCTTATGACTTGATAGGCGAAATGGAATCATATTCCTCGAATGTAGGGGCGTCCCAAAGTGCCAAACTAATTGAAAGCACTAATTCCAGGAAAAGGAAGGAAGGAAGCAGTTGATGACTCCACAAGGTCGAAGGGGAAGAAAATTGTAAACGAGGAACCTGTTCAGAAGAAGCAGAGATCAAAGATGTGAACAAGGTATTAACTATTGAGGATGAGTCATTGGAAAAAATAAGGATTCCTTCTCCAATCCATGAGGATAACATTGAATTAATCCAATTGGACGATGATGAACCCCCATCTTCTACAGGCATGGAAATACTTGAACCGGAAAATGAAATTTGGATATTCTGGATGAAGATTTTCAATAGGGAATGATTTCCGCTCTTAGAGAAGTTCAGGGTATTCCATGTGAAGAAAGTAATTAGGAAGAGGAAGGCATTGGGCAGCCTACAATTCCTGGTTTGTTGAAAGAAAGGTTGAAAATGAAAGCATCGGTGGAAATTCAAGAAGAAGATGATACGACCAATTTCTTGGCCAGATTAGAGAAGGTTACTGCAAAGAAGCCAGCCAAGAAGTTTTCCACAATCCAGAGAGATGAAGCTGGCTGCTGTTCAGTGCAAATTGCTATACCAACAGTGGACAAGGCAAAGGAAGATATTACTCCTCAGGAGTATGCAATCACTACTATCGACTTCGGACCAACTACAAAGGGTCAAGAGTTTGAGGACTTAGACAATTCAGTTGCTTCCATGAAGGCAAGAGTGGAAAAGGAGGTAGGAAAGAAAAAGAGAATACAAAAAGGAAATTGAGCGCCTGAAGGAATATATTCAGCAGTTGACGAAACCTCTTAACCAAGGCAATTCAGTGGCTTCTCCACTTTTGAATTCTTCGTAGGAAGCAATCAAAGATTTTGAAGAAGAAATGATAACAGCCAGAGAAACCAAAGAGTGAATGGCAAGCAAAAGTGAAGAAGTAGGCACATTTGTGGAAAGATTAACATTGGCCTATGGACAAACTTCTTCTTTGCAGTCCAGAATTGCGGTCATGGTGGAAGCATGGGATAACCTTCAGGATGTTCAGGACAAAATTATCCCGTGCCTTAGAGTATTGAAAGGAGTTCCAAAGCAGGAATTGATTGATGGAAAAATAATCGCAGTAGGGGCTGCATATGATTTTAACACTTGGTACTGGGCATTGGTTGCACGAAGTGAAGTCTTAGAAAAAGTGAAGACTGATGCTATCATAGTTGAGGAACAGATAAGAGAGATTTAGAATAAGATTTTCCTTGTAGCTACGGATGTACTTGAGAAGGATACCATCTGAGAAAACGATATGTAGCTGGAAAGTCTAAAGCTCAAAACTCAGGAGATTTTCTCTGCCATCTCTAGATAGTCCTTAAGGAATATTTGACTAAGGCATCGAATTTCGTGTCCATTCGAGATGCCTTCCAAAGATAGGAATTGGAATGGGAGACTGCTATTGTTGTGTGTGCAGAAGACTTGGACGGATTGGAATTCAAGGTGAATATGTTGCCCCATGTCACGATGGAGGAGGTCAGCCCGATGGTGTCCAGATTCATTGAATATAGTGCCACTCAAGAGGATAGGGATGCGCCTCCTAGAAGATAGCTCCTTGTGCCACTTGTCCTCCATGCACTCGCTGTTGATGTTATTTTGGGAAACCCTAATTAGGGTTGTTGTGTCTTAATCTCAGCTGTTGGTCTTAGATTGATCTGGACCTTTCATTTGTTTTTCAAAACTCTATATAAACTCCTAGTCTCTCATTTCATACGGTGAAGAGAGTCTTATGAAATTGTTGCTTAGAGCTACTTGGATAATAAAAGTTCATGTCGCAAGATTGCTTTGAATCCTTCTTGTTATCAAGTGGTTGCATGGTTGGATATCTCCTTCAACATAGAATAAATTTAGAATATAATTTGATTTACACACTTGTTAGATGAATGAAAGATCTGATAGTAGGGATTGGTGAAACTCTTGCTCATACTTTCTTTGAATGAACGATTTTTGTTCAATGCGTAAAGTTAGCCTGAGCCTATATTGTGGATGCTTTAACTTCTACTTTGAATGAAATATTGTTCCATTGATGGTATTATTCATTGTATGAAAATCTCGAGCACAACCCTAGAAGATTGCACTCACTTTGTGTAGTTGTCATTCATGTGGCGAAGCAAAGTGTTTTTACTGGTTTCACTTAGTCTTTACCATCTCTTGAGTTTTTAGAAGTAGCATAAAACTTCTAAACCCTTATCCTTTTGTCTTTTTTTTTTTTTTGAAATTCCAAAACCGAAAATCCAAAGAAAGAGAAAAAGAGCATTTACTGTCAAATTAGTCTAAGATCTAGCTTGTGAATGATTTGTTAGTGTAAGTCCCCATTGTATTTCAGCATACATAACCAAGGCAGCTATCCAACATAAAGTCGCCTGTTCGCACATATAAACCTTGGAGTCGCCGTGTGGTCTTTCTTGCAATCTTGGCACACTTAGTGATTTTGTTCAAGAGAGGGTAGAGTGTCCTTGACATTTTATTCTAAATGTTCGGTGAATGATAAAACGTACATTAATAGGTGTTTATCTCTCTGTCTAGCCCTGTTGTAGTATGTTACAAGTTGATACCAGACCTGCAATCTACCATATTATCACCTATCTAAGGTATTCTTCTTGTTGGGTTCATGATTTCATTGATAATGATTATCCATGTTTTATAAAGTGTTTCAGCAATCATATGAAGTTGTATTGCTTTGATATTTAATTGTAAACACTAGATGGTAGTACTGCCAATGAGTTTGGGCCTGGCTCATTGATGTATGTATTTACCCCATCGAATAAGTGGAAAGTTGCTGGACTTACCCTACCGAACAAGCAAAAGCATTGTATTTACTTATCTTGCTGAATAAGTGGAGAATTTGTATTTGCTTACCCACTGAAAAGTGGAAGTGGCATGTTTACTCACCCAATTGAATAATTGGATGCCTTGTAATCACACTTTGTGAGTAAGTGTGTAGTGTTTTTTTCTTTTAGTTATATAAACACTTCATTGAATAAGTGAGATCGGCTGGCTTGCCGCCTAGTGCATTTCCTTTCCAGTTGCAAGCATTTCAATTAATTGCATAGTCTTGAACACTGCATGCTCTCACCATACCCATCTTGGGAACTAGGTGATTAGGAAGTGGAAAGGACCTTGCTTTGTATCTTATTTCAGTGGAAAAGATCTTGACTATTACACCTTTTGAAAGTTGGATCAAGAGAACGAAATACCTTTACTATCATACTTGCAGCCTGAGAGGTGGTCAATCAGAGTCCCTTTCCTCTTAAATTTAGCCCAGAAGATTTTTCATTTCACATCTAGTCAAACTTGCTGTCACCTTGCTTGTCTTCACTAGATTCGACCATGTTAAAGTCCCCACCAGACCTAGGGAATATTTTTTAGGTTGATAGCTAACCAGTTCCGTATGCCAGCTCTTTTCGTATAACAATTAGATGCATGAATATTAATCTCAACCCTCACCACTCTGTTGCATGGAGATACACTATAACTAACCACAATAGATGCAATAAGAGGGTTAAAAAGGACAGAAACCCCTCTTTCATTTTCGCATGCTTTGAAAAAAATACAACAGAATTAGGCCAATGGCTTTAAATGCACAATCCAGAGAAAAACCGACTTATCTTCTTGTAGAAAAACACAATCAAGAATAAGTCTGGACTTGCACACAATTTAAAATTCTCATCAAAACAGAGATAGGGCAAGGATTATTGATTAAAGTGGGGGAGACTTGTCCCCCTTACCGTTTCTTTCAAATATGGCGGTATAACATTGCTATTCACCCCATTATTAGAAAATCCAGCTTTACCGTCTTCCACTGTAATCAACTCCCCATTGCCATCACTAGAACCCACAACATCTGACTTTTGTTGAACACTTGAGAAAGCCAGAAATGATTTTAAATTTTCTGCTTTTTAGAAACACCTTTTACCTCCTTATAATCAGATTCTAGAGTTTTAGCTCTGGACACTTTTTCACTGTTATGAATGCAAGGCTTGCCTTTGTGAGGTTTAGGACAATCGATATTTTCCTTAGAAACAAGCATTCTATTATTATTGTCAATCAACTCAGCAATTTGGAGGAAGAGGACTTAAATTAAGGGGATTTATAACAGAACTTTCTTGCTATTAATAACTAGCTTGAATCACAATTTAATCTTCTCGTCTCTCAGAAACAATATTTGGAGGCAACACTTAAGGTTTCTTTCCAGCTTTTGAACCAACATCAATTTCCATAGTATTATTGCCAGGAAAAACAACCTCATTAACATCCATTTTACCTATGGAGTTTTTATTCAAAAGAGGAAATACCATTTTTGTAGGACTGTCTTTTTAACAAAAAACAAACATTTAAACTACCCAGACTAGTAATTGTACATGTATGGACAGAGTCATGCAAAGGAACCAAAACGATGTTAGGAAGACTAATACTAGGCTTTAGAGAAATCAAACTTCTTGCATTTATTTTTGGCAAAGATGATCTGGTATCTTTCATTTTAATGACCTCACCAAGTGGTTTAAGCAGTCAAGGAAGCCCAGAACACAGAGAAGGAACATTCCAAAATTCAATCCATTTGGGGGAAGATTTCAAAATGATTTTTTCTTAGTTAGTGATAGGATCCCAGGCAAAATCTCTGAACAGGGACTTACCAACATTCCAATTTTCTTTATCTATAATCCTTTTGGATGCTACTATTTTAAGGCACACGAAGAATAGCCCCATTTGAACTATTTGACAGAAGGTAATGTAAAGCCTTAAGTTTTTCTCACAAATGGAGGTTAAACAGTCTTCAAAGAGCTTCCTTGTAGGTAAGACATCCAGAATAAGACAGATAAAAACTATTTACATGGATTTTAACCTAGTTTCTTCCTTATCTAAAACAGCAAGCATCTCATCATTAGTAGCAAAAGCCGGGATCTTACCCCTCATCCCATCACTACCAGTGTCTATCAACCAAGCAAATGGTGCATTAGGTCACCTCCAAAGAATACACGATCTAATACTTTGACCAGGGATTCAGCTCACATGAATACACAAGATTCAAGGAATGGGAGAACACTGGCAAAAACGATGACCAATATTAATTATTTTAGATTTTCTATTGTCACCTATATGCTTGACATTGATGATCACTTCTCGTCCATAACTCTTTTCATGTTGGCTTCTGTGTTCAAGATAATATTTGTATGTTGCTTTTTCCATTATCTTGTACATCTAACACCATATTGAAATGTATCTGATGTGTAAAAACAGCAAATGATCTCACGAATCCAAAGCCAAAACATTTAATATAATTCTTGTATTTCATTCCTTTTATATTCTAGTATTCTTATTATTTGTCAACTTTACCACCTTATTATTCATTATTATAGATTTTAGCCTTTCCATCAGAAATAGCACAATAAGAAGATTTTGCCATTCTAATCTTATTGCTGTGCTAATTTTTACACAGGTTCATATCTGTATGTCAGCAGGTGATCATTTTCCCAACCTGCATGGGCAAGTTGATGTGAGAGGATTAGAATTTCAAGTGTTGGACACACCCTCTTCATTTTCTGTGAGTATTATGTATTAAATAATTGCTATTTTTCATTGTATTGAATACTTTATCTTGAAATGTAGAAAGTTATAAGAGCTGATTAGTGATTATTCATATTGCAATGGTTTTGCTGCTGAGATTCTAAAATTTCATCTTTGCATTTGTTAAGGAAGATATTGATAAAAGATATGCTTTCTGGTTTTCATAGCTTGAAAAAAAGTTTTGTATAAAATGCGATAAATATGCCCATTTGTTTATCATTTGTTTTGTCTTGGGCAATTTTACACTGTCATGCTTTATTAAATGCTTGATTATTTCATTATTCTGATGAATTAATTGTTGTGAAATTGTTACTTTGTGTGAAGAGTATATAAACACGGAAGTAACAATGATTTTTAAGATATTCAATTTTTTTCTTTTGCATATTAGTTATACAGTATACTGAACGAATCAAGGACTTATTTTCGTTTAGCTATTTACACTATTCTTTGGTATATTAGGCTTTATCTGGAAGTCTATGCTTTCAAGGTCAGAGGATATTTTTGCACAATGCAAGCTGCACTTTTGGTGAAGTGCCACTGGAAGTTTCGGGAGATTTTGGAATAAATCCTGAAGATGGAGAATACCATCTTTTGTGTCAGGTCTTAATTTCTTTTCTATTGGAATAATCATTTTTCTCTCCTGACTTATTTATGATAATAATATTGTAGATGTGAATTTTAAACAGGAATAGGTTTGTAAATTCTTCACTCAATATTGTTCATATAGCTCTTATGCTGCTGTGTATCTGGCAATGTAAAGATGGATGTGAATTATTCAACTAATGTGCTCAAATTTAGATATGTTTCTGAAGAAATCAATCAAAGTGCTTTATGCTTTTGATGTATATGTTATTATGATTACGGCTTATTGAATAAACTCAATACAGATTTATAGCACTATTGTGGTTTAGGTTTCAACTTGGTGATATCTATGTTAAATTATGTGATCAGAAGTAAATGCACAGAAGATTAAATCAAAATCAGACAAAATAACACAGCATGTACCCTGGGAAAACCCTCCTCTTGAGGGAGAAAAACCCAGCAACAAAGATCTCTCTTATATTAGATGCGACAGTAGTAGATTTGCAGAATACAATAAGGTCTAATACAAGACCAATAACAGGTGTCAAGCAATAAGGAATGACAGATAGTATGCTCTAGATCACACCTGAGAATATAGATCTAATAATATACAGTATGTCTTCAACTTCTCAGACTTCAACAACAATCGAACTGGTAACTTTGAGATTCGGTCACTGAGAATTCGTCCTTGAATGGAAACACTGAACTGGTGAATGGGCGTATGAATCTCAGAGTTCGCACTGATTGCTGATGTAGTTCGCACCTGGACACAACCAATGGAGATGACTTATTCGCATGAGTGAACTGATTTCACTTGAGGTAGATGTTCGCATTTGCTAGAGATGGAGTCAGTATTCTTTATTGAGTTCGCACTTGAGAATGACGGATCTGGGGAGAGCTGTCTTTTTACTGCTTAGAGAAATGAATGAATAACTGTCTATATGTAGGAACCGAAGTCTTAATGTCGGCCTCTTACAATGTCTTATATTCTTTCAATGAAGTCGGCCTTAGAAATTTAGTAACCTTTATGATTTTCGAATTATACATGTCGGCCAAATCATAAGACACAAAATAATAAGAGGTAAATTGAATAGCCGATGGCTACATTCAATTTAAGACTTTCTCAAGGAACGTGAGCTGGAAGGATCAACCGACGCTGTTATAACATTAACACTCCCTCTCAGCTAGGGAGATATCTTCTAGCTGAAAATTATCTCCACATGAAGTTCATCTGCTACTGTTGCCTGCCATCATATATAAAGAGAGATATGTCACCTCAATGTGATATCAACCATCTCATGGTTAAGTACTAGTGTTCATCACTTGCGTGATGGTGTCACCTCAACGTGACTTTCACCATGGCTCTCCCAGAGGGTGAAACACAAGTACAGAAATATCATCACGGACTCTCTCACGTGATGTTGTCATGGAGTCACACACATGACATCCACCATGACTCAGCTCAGAGGGTGGAAACGAGGGCTTTCACCTCAAATTCTTCCGTCACAGAAGAAGATGCAATAGTAAGTACAAGTGTTCATCACTTGCGTGATGTTGTCACCTCAAGTGACTTTCACCATGACTCTCTCAGAGGGTGAAACACAAGTACAAGATATGTCATGGAGTCGCACACATGACATCCACCATGACTCTCTCAGAGGGTGGAAACGAGGGCTTTCACCTCAAATTCTTCCGTCCACAGAAGAAAGTGCATTAACAAGGATTTCACCTCAAACTTCTCTCACAGAGAAGAACTCATTAAGCAAGGCTCACCGATATTGAGACTCATACCAACCGGATTCTCCACCATACCAAGCTTGTCTCAAAGTACACTAACTTTACCCTGGCGAGAGGCTTGGTGAGAATACTCATCAGTGCTGATGTACCTCAACTGTACAGCCTTTCGCAATACCATATCTCTGATATAGTGGTACTTGATCTCAACATGCTTGGTTCTGTCATGAAACACAGGATTGACAGAAAGCTTCACACAACTCTGATTATCACAATGAATAATGGTGGGCTCCATTGATTGTCCAAAACAATCCTGCAAGAGCTTACGAAGCCACACTGCTTCTCGAGTTGCAGTGCTGCTTTATACTCGCTGTACTCAATGCTGAAGACCGCCTCGCGCACTGTGGAAATCATAGCAACCCAAGTCAAGCAACAGCCAGAGGTGCTCTTCCGATCCGTAACACAACCCGCCCAATTAGAATCGGGAAACCAAGTAACTCCAAGTCTCGATCGGTATACTTCAACCCATATCCAATCGCTAATGGCAGTCTCTGGATATGTTTGGCTGCAACAAGATGTATCTCTTGGATCACACATAAACTGGCTAAGTGCACTCACTGCATAGCAAATATCAGGTCTAGTGTTAACTAGATACATCAAGGATCCAATCAGCTGTCTGTACAACGTAGGATCCACCAAATCTGAACTAGCTGCTCCTCTCAATTTATGAAGATTGGTCTCCATGGGAGTAGACATGGATTTGCAAATCCATGCCAAATCTCTTAAGTATATCAATGGTGTACTTCCCTTGATTTAAAATCATACCATCTGACTTCTGCCAGACTTCTAAACCAAGGAAGTAATGCATGAGCCCAAGGTCCTTCATCTCAAATTCAGAAGTTAAATCCTTCTTACATTCAAGAATCAGGTGATCTTCCAGTGAGGATTAGATCATCAACATATAAAACCAAAATTAATGCATCACCATTGATTACCTTGAAGTAGAGATTTGAATCAACATCATTCTTCAAGAAACCCAAGCTTGATAGATACTGATCAATCCTTTCGTACCATGCACGAGGAGCCTGCTTAAGACCATACAAGGCCTTCTTCAACTTGCAAACATGTGACTCCTTCCCATGAATCTCAAATCCATCAGGTTGCTCTATGTAAACCTCTTCCTCAATTACTCCATTGAGAAAGCTGTCTTCACATCCATCTGGTGAATCTTCCATCCTCTAGATGCAGCAATAGCAATGATGGTTCGGACAGAAGTGTAGCGAGCAACAGGAGTAAAGGTCTTCATAGTCAACTCCCTCTTTCTGAGAAAACCCTCGAGCCACAAATCTTGCCTTGTACTTCTCAATGCTTCCATCTGCAGCATGTTTAATCTTGAATAGCCATTTAGAAGATACCACAGACTTGCCCTCGGGTCTAGGAACGATATCCCAAACATTGTTCTTGAGAATTGACTGATACTCCTCTGTCATAGCATCTCTCCAGACTTGAAGACTGGATGCTTCCTCAAAACAGGAAGGCTTAGATTCTATAATCTGACTCATTAAGGCAACATAACTGGAGAACTTATGTGGCCTTTTGCTTTCTCTGAATGTGCCTCTAGGAGCTGCAAAGTTTTCAGCCTCTTGCATAGTGCGACTAGCCCATAGAGGTCTCTTCCTCCCAATAGCAATATCTGTAGGCCCATCAGTAGGTTCCAAGGGTTCAACTGGATCAAGATCTTCCTTTGGTTCCATTGTCTCCCTCTGAATCTTAGGAGTATGGTCAACCTCCATGTCCTGAGGAGACTCTTCATTATCAATCTCCATATGAATCCCTCTGGATCTCCTGAATGCAACATCTTCCTCGAATGTGACATCCCTACTGATCTCTATCAACTTCTGACCTGGAATGTAAATTCTGTAAGCTTTTGATGTCTCACTGTAGCCCACAAAGATTCCCTTCTTGCCAGAAGGCTCCAGTTTGGTTCTCTTTTCTTTGGGAACATGAACATAGACAGGACAACCGAAGATCCTCAAATGGCTGACTTCAGGCTTCTTCCCTGAAAAAGCTTCTTCTGGAGTCATATTCTCCAAGATCTTATGAGGGCATCTGTTCTGAACATATACTGCTGTCCTTGAAGCTTCTGCCCAAGGAAGGTTTGCAAATCTTGATCATGGATCATGGCCTTTGCTGCTTCCACAATTGTCCTGTTCTTCCTTTCGGCAACACCATTTTGTTGAGGATTATAGGGAACACAGAGCTCCCTCTTGATCCCTGCATCAGTACAAAAGTTTCGAAAACTACTAGAGGTGTATTCTCCACCATTGTCAGATCTGAGAACCTTAATTCGTTTACCAGAAAGATTTTCTACTAAAGCTTTGAACTCTTTAAACCTATCCAGTACTTCCTCAGATTCTTTAGATTTCAAAAAATAAATCCAAGTCTTCCTAGAGTGATCATCAATAAAGAGAACATAATACAAAAAACCACTCGAAGAAGGAATAGACATAGGACCACATAAATCAGAATGAATTAGGTCTAAAATACACTTAGATCTATTTTCTCTACTATGAAAGGGGGCTTTTATGTTCTTACCTAATGCGCAGCCCTTGCATGTACCTTCGTGCTCCGAGTTGAATTTAGGAAGGCCCGTCACCATCTTCTCCATAATGGGCATGGAAGTGTAAGTGAGCCAATCTCCGATGCCAAAGATCACAAAGACTGGTAGAGTCATGAACCAATGCTTGAAGCGGATGTGAGCAGACCTTGTAGAGGTTATCATGTCTTACTCCAATTACTTGAGCATCCTTGAAGTTAGAGTTCTGCATCCACACTAGAACTTTGCCTTTGGAGAAGGCAACATGATATCCTTTATCTTCCAAAGCTGAAATAGAAATAAGATTACGCTTGATTCCGGGAACATAAAGAACATTACCCAATTGAAACGATATGCCGGAATCCAAGTGAAGTGTGGAGGTTCCAATTCCCTTTACGGAGTAGGTGGCATCATCTCCAATGATGACTTGATCAGCAGATTCCTTTTCCACCAAGTTGGATAAGTGTTCCTTGAATCCGGTTATATGGCGGGAGGCACCACTGTCGATTATCCAGGTGCTGGAGTTGGAAGGTATACAGCTTGATAATGCTGAATGAGACATGGAATCGCATGGACCTTTGACCTTTAGATCATACACCATCTTGACAAGCTGAATGCAATAATCTGAGTGCAATTCTGATCACGATCCTCAAACCCGCTCTGATACCATGTTAAATTATGTGATCAGAAGTAAATGCACAGAAGATTAAATCAAAATCAGACAAAATAACACAGCATGAACCCTGGGAAAACCCTCCTCTTGAGGGAGAAAAACCCAGCAACAAAGATCTCTCTTATATTAGATGCGACAGTAGTAGATTTGCAGAATACAATAAGGTCTAATACAAGACCAATAACAGGTGTCAAGCAATAAGGAATGACAGATAGTATGCTCTAGATCACACCTGAGAATATAGATCTAATAATATACAGTATGTCTTCAACTTCTCAGACTTCAACAACAATCGAACTGGTAACTTTGAGATTCGGTCACTGAGAATTCGTCCTTGAATGGAAACACTGAACTGGTGAATGCGCGTATGAATCTCAGAGTTCGCACTGATTGCTGATGTAGTTCGCACCTGGACACAACCAATGGAGATGACTTATTCGCATGAGTGAACTGATTTCACTTGAGGTAGATGTTCGCATTTGCTAGAGATGGAGTCAGTATTCTTTATTGAGTTCGCACTTGAGAATGACGGATCTGGGGAGAGCTGTCTTTTTACCGCTCAGAGAAATGAATGAATAACTGTCTATATGTAGGAACCGAAGTCTTAATGTCGGCCTCTCACAATGTCTTATATTCTTTCAATGAAGTCGGCCTTAGAAATTTAGTAACCTTTATGATTTTCGAATTATACATGTCGGCCAAATCATAAGACATAAAATTATTATACATGTCGGCCAAATCATAAGACACAAAATAAGAAGAGGTAAATTGAATAGCCGATGGCTACATTCAATTTAAGACTTTCTCAAGGAACGTGAGCTGGAAGGATCAACTGATGCTGTTATAACATTAACAATCTATACTTGTAAGGTCAAGTTGTTGATAAAACATATACACTCTTAAAAGGCTAAAATAAGATTTCTCTAGTGCTTAAGTTAAGGTTGATAACTACATACAAAATGCTGTACCACAGAGATAATGTTCTTTTCATCTGACAAGCAGAGAAGTCTTAACCAGTTGTTAATGTGTATGGTTTTGGTGGTCTGTGTTAAGCCAGCAAAATTAAAAATCCCTTCATATGTCATTCTTGTAATCTAAACATCGACCTTATTATAGACAAATCTATGGGAGTGGATTTGGCTGAGAGCTGGCTCCTCCTTTGTATTTTGAATTTTGACCCTTTTTGTAACTGATGGAATTTTGTACATTTGACCCTTGGAACTGATTTTTGTAGCTCCTTTTGTATGAGTTTTGTAACATGTGCTTTCATAAATCCTTAACGGATAATATCTGTTGGTGGAGGGGAATTCTGGTTTTTTAATATTTATGTTGTCATTGTTGAAAATAATTTGATGTGTACTAAACTTGTGTATAGTCAAACATGTTAATAGTCATGTTGCCAAACATTGCCACAGAAGATATTTGTTTCCATAAACGATCATAGATAATTATCCCCTAAGGAAGGTATATTGTTCTTCCCTTGACAGTGGCATTCTCATGTCTTGCAGTGATGGAGGTTGAGCATAGCAGTATTACCCAGTCTAGTTCTTTTATATGTACTGGTCTGTCAGATCTCTAACTTGTGTTTATACATATCATTTGTTGGACCTATCCAAACAATAGTTTTGATTTATGAAGTGCATAAGCAATCTGTGAAGGATCAAGATTCAGTTCTCACCTGCATTACTCTAAAGTAGGAGGAAATTTGAGGGGCTGTTCTTCAGATTCTACAAATATATGTCATCGGGGAATGCTATTTATAGTAGTAGAGTAGATAGATACCCCCACACCCCTCTCCAAGCACGTGTACCACTGTACCTGTATCTGATACAGTGCAGATATGCATCAGATACCGTACCCACGTGTGCCCAAAAAGCTCTGATTTTCTGTAATGTCCCCATTTTTGGGTTCTTTTGCATTGCAGTTGGCACTGACCTTCTGGTTGTGTGTCAGCTTTATTAGAGGGGTTATTTGATGTTACCAATGAGCTCTAATGGTCTAGAGGACTTAGATGGTGCTTTTTGATGTTATTTCCAGGTTCTTGTGGGCTTATTTTATATGTCATCGGAGAATGCTATTTATAGTAGGTCACTTGGTCGGGTTCGTTTATTATCATTCATCATTGGTATAACTCCTACGCAGTTAGTTTTCGATTCCGTTGCATTTCAACCGTTTCCACAATTTGGATGTAATATTGAGCTATATTTAATTAATTTTACTAAGGTTGCTATTCTAATTAAAATATTTTTATGGGCCCCTTAATTATTGGAACCGGGATGGAAAGCTTTAAATGTTGGGACGTTGATAAAGTGACTTTGGGTGCTGGGAATAATTGAATAATGAAATAAATCACTTTTCAGGGATATAAGGCTTATTTAGGTAATCAAGTGATTTTATATTATGTTTTCTGGAAAGTTCCCAAAAAAGGTTAAAAAGGGGGTTTGTGAGCTCATTTGGCATTATGCATATTATTACATTTTCTCTGGTGAAACCCTTGTGGTTTGGGGATTGAATTCAGTTAATGTCAATACTTCTTGAGGACGAAAACCCTCTTGAAGAATATCATCCATGGTGGTGAAAGATCTTCCTTGGTTGATTGTTGATAGATTCATCCTGAGTCTATACTAGTGCTTCATTGTTGTGATTTACGGAGAGAAACTGCAGGTACGATTGAAGATCAAATTGTGAAGTCTTGTAGGCAAGACAAATTATTGAAGGTATTTGCAGGCAATAAGGGGACACTGATATTGAGAAGTCTATGGAGTATATTCATCATATTTGATGCTGGGCATGGGAATATCAGTGGGTTGACCGTTGAGTTTGGGAAGTTTGCTGTTGCAATAAGTTAGAATTTCTTCATAATGTTGCACGCCACTTTGGGAAGAGCTTGGGGCTGCAAACTGTATAGTTATTTTCTGCTGTCAAAGACATTCTACAACCGTCAAAACTTCTGTGTATCAGCTCTTCAATGTTTGCTTAAGTTCTACTCAGTTGTGGGTTGCACAGAAGGTCAGGAATATATAATATTTTGTGTATGTATTGACCTTGCTACTGTTAGTTATACTCAAATATATATGTTTATCTCTATATTTCATTGATAAGGGAGATCAGCCAACTGTTTGTTTTAATGACTATCAATTTTATGAGAATTTGGGTATAAAAAATGAATGCTTGGTAATCTGGCCATCAAAACAATTCAACCACTATACGAACAGCTCATAAACTATCACACAGAGTGCGATTCCAAGTGTTTGACGAAATGCTTGTGCACATGAAATTGTGAAGGTGATTTGTTTTTGCATTGGAAATTAGTTTGGGATATTTCAGTGGTATCAAAGCATGCATGATTGTTTATGACATTTGCAAAAAAATAGAAATACTCCAGTATGGGTTATTACGTTTTTCAGCCGCACCAGATATTGTGTGATTTGAATCTGACTGAATCTTTCTAAAATACACTTAAAAACACTTCAACCAAGCTTTTTTTTTTTTAGAAATAAAACTTACACCAAATGAGGAAGACAAATGAAACATTTTTCTATTTTAGTGACCCATTTTGTGGGTCTTTTTCTAGCGCAACTTTACTATTATTTTAATTTATATTTATTTATTTGTTTATAGTTTTTAATTTTTAATTAAGATAAAAAAAAAAAGAAGTGAAAGTGAATTTTTTAGTTTTTAAGTTTAGATTGTTAGAAGTATTGTCATTGATGTCAAATATCAAAGCAAATTATAAAGACACTGATATATTCAGATTTTTGCTCAGATTTGAAGAAATTGATATATTCAGATTTTTGCTCAGATTTGAAGAAATTGATATATTCAGATTTTCGCTCAGATTTGAAGTTCGGGTATGGACAATTAAATTGAGGTGTTCTTTAGATTATGGATAAAACAAATATTATGATATGCTATTAAAACCACGATCTGAGTGTTCTTGTGATCTGGAGTAAAACAAATAACCACGATGTAAAGTTTTTAGAAGATGTGAATGAAGCTTGCCACGTATTAGTTTTGAAAAGTCATCAAACTAATTTAAAAGTCATTTAACATAAAAATTGTGTTTGCTGAACTCAAATCAAGAGACGTCTTTCAAGAGGAATGCGAATGAGGAATTTGTCTTCTTGTGAAAGACGTGTTAACAAAACTTTATTAATGCGTATGAATTGGACTAAATAATCTAAGTTTCAAAGACGTGTCAAGATGAAACTAGACGACTTTTTAAAGAGATGCGAATCATCAAAGATCAACATATATGTCTTTTTGAGATAAATTTTTTTCAGGGTTGTGTCTTGTCTAAAAAAGACGTAGTTAGCTAATGGTCTTCATACCTTTTCAAAAGGCGTGTCCCTTCATGTATTGTCCTCAACTCAAGTGGTGCGATGATTTAAAAACATGTTTATTCGTTTGAAAAGGTGTCTCCATCCTGTGAAGTGATTCAATCTGTTTTGTTAAATCGATGCAAACAGATTTAACAAGCCAAAGCTGAAAATAAAAAATTATTATATCATAAATGAAGCAAATGAAGAGGTGTGAATGAATTCTGAAAAGACAAAGATTTGATCTTTCACCAAGGGATGCAATTCTAGAACAAAGTATATATTTGGCATTCATTTTGTGCTTGAAAGTGTTGTTGTAGAGTATAAGCCGTTCAGTCAAGAGTCCCATCTTCTTGTGTGGGCTTAAGGTGATATCTTTCATCACATAAAGCAGATTGGAAGATAGGGATTGTGTAGATCTGATTGAAGGCAGTCATTTTCATCCATCAAGTCAAGGTTTGGTGCCTTGCATTAGGGGTTGGTGCTCCTCGTAGGTAGGTGCCTACTAAATTTGTAAAGGTTTGGGTGTTCCTTGTAGGTTGTATCCTACTAAATCATCTTTCTTGAAAGTCTAGTAGGTTGGTGCCTACCTTCTTGTAAAAAAAATCATTTCAATTAAGTTGTATCAACTTGTGTAAATTGGTTCATATCAAAAGTTGATTGTAATAAGGTTGAAAGAGAACTGAAAATTAAAGTTTGTGTTGATTTACTGATTCACCGCCCCCCCCAGTAAATCTTTTGTGCTCTTCATAGATTATTATTGTTTATTTCAAATATAAGCAGAAATTGTGAAAGAATCACGATTAATCGTAAAAATTGGAAATCCTAAGGTTTACCCATTTTTTCCTCCATTAAATCGTGATTTTTTATAGTACTTTTTAGGGTATTTCGTTCATTGCCGATTTCCACTAGGTTTCTATGAGTTTAATTGCGATTTCTGAATCTTTCTACTTGCGATTAGTCAATAAAAGCTTCTATGAGAATTCCGACTGTATTTTCAACAGTTTTTGGCAACGATTTTCTGTAGTTTCCGTTTAGGGTTTCTCTGGTATCTTCGCACACCCTTTCTTTTTTCTTTAACTTGGAGTTTTTTTTGTTTTTGTTTAATGTATAAAAAAAATCTGTGAATGGTAGAAAAACATTCATTCATTATAGAAATATGAGTACATTAAAAAGGAACTACAAACTACTGTAGTTATTTAAGAGACCACCTACATTAACCTACATTATACTGTAGAAACAGTATAAAACTAAACGAACTCATTACATTCTAATATTGACCATTAACACTATAGAGAAATATTATTCTAACACCCTCCCTTAATGGTCAATCCGTCAACAACACCAAGTTGCCCCCTAAATTTGACAAACTTATCCGAGCTCAGAGACTTGGTGAGAATATCTGCAGTATGATCCGCTGTCAGAACATATTGCAGCTGAACTGATCCCTCTTCTACTAGCTTACGGATGTAGTGACAATGAAGCTCGACATGCTTGGTACGTTCATGGAAGACTGGATTTTTGGCTAGTTTGAGCATCCCTTGATTATCAATGTACAAGGGAGAAGGAATTGCTTGTGACATGTGCATGTTAGAAAGCATCCTGCGGAGCCAAATTGCCTCACATGTTGCTTTAACAATTCCTCGATATTTAGCTTCACTCGAGGAAAGAGCCACTACCTGCTGCTTCTTGTTGGTCCATGTTACAACACCTGTACCCAAACTGAATACATACCCAAAAGTGGATTTTTTGTCATCCACTGAACTTGCCCAATTGGAGTCTGTATAACCAATCAGCTGTGGATCTGTGCATCTTCCATACAGAATGCCATAATCTGAAGTGCCCTTAACATATCTCAGCACTCGTTTCGCTTCAATCTAATGATCAGCTTTTGGAGCTGTCATGAAGTGAGAAATGTAGCTCACTGCGAAACTGATGTCAGGTCTAGTGGTAGTGAGGTAGATGAGACTGCCCACTAGTTGCCTGAATGTCATTTCATCAACTGGAGGTGAATCAAAGTTGGCTGACAACTTCAACCCCTTCTCCATAGGTGCGGAGGTAGGTTTGCAATCTTGCATCCGAAATTTGTCAAGCAAACTTGTGGCATATTTAGACTGAGAGATAAAGATGCTACCAGCGCTCTGCCAAACCTCAATACCCAAACAATAATGGAGAAGCCCTAAATTTGTCATGTCAAAAGCATGACACAAATCTTGTTTGATTGCTGCAAGCAAATCTGCTAAACTGCCAGTAATGATCAAGTCATCAACATAGACAACAAGAAACAAAATATCATCACCAAAGTTCTTGACATACAGATTACTGTCAGAATGATTGCGTTGAAAACCGTGATCAACCAAGTATTGATCAATCTTGATGTACCATGCACGGGGAGCCTGTTTTAGTCCATAGAGTGCTTTCACGAGCCTACATACCTGATGTTCTATTTCAGTGACCTTGAAACCAAGAGGTTGTGTCATGTAGACTTCTTCCTGCAACTCACCGTTGAGGAAGGCACTCTTAACATCCATCTGATGAACTATCCATCCAAATTGGGCTGCAATAGCGAGAAGAAGACGAATTGTGCTCATCTTGGCAGTAGGAGCAAATGTCTCCTGATAATCAATGCTCTCCCGCTGTGTGAATCTTCGAGCAACTAATCTGGTCTTGTACTTATCCAAAGTGCCATCGGCATGATACTTGACCTTATAAACCCATTTGTAGCTGATAGGTTTCTTCCCAGGAGGAAGATCAAAAAGAACACAAGTGTGATTCCTCAAAAGACTATGATATTCGGTCTCCATAGCCTTTTCCCACTCTGAAATTCCTTTAGCCTCTGAATATGTAAGAGGCTCATACATGCTGTGGATGTTGGCCATAAGAGCAAAATTGATTGTGTTTGGTTGCTTGCTCTTTCTACGAGTTGATTTGCCTTTAATAAGTTCATCATCATGAAGATCTCCGATAGTCTTGAGCCACCACTTAGGCCGACGAGTAGAAGTACCAACATCTGAAATAGGAGAAACAACATCTCGTGGGATTTTTGGAACAAATTCATCTGGATGTGAGTCCTGAGGAAAATCAAGGGGTGTTAGATCATGACTTGTAGACTCCTCATCTTCAGAGTCAGAGTGTTCTAAAGCCCTCCCATCATGGGAACCAAGAAGAAGACAAACACCCTCATCAGGAACCTTCAGAGGCTGATCCGCAGAACTGGTAGTAGGAACAATTGGACCAGTAGTCTCATCAATCACAACATCACGACTGAATATGAGACAATCCGTCTCCACATCAATCAACCTGTATGCCTTGTGATCGTCGTTGTAACCAGTAAACATAAGTGTGTGGCTCTTGGAGTCCAACTTGGCACGTTTGGCTTCTGGAATCCATACATGAGCTGTAGAACCAAATACTTTCAGATGGCCCACCTTAGGCTTACGTCTTGAGCAGGCTTCTTCTAGAGTCATCTTCTTAATGGCCTATGTAGGTGACCGATTTAGGGGGTAGACTGCAGTATAAATTGCTTCAGCCTAGTATTTCTTAGTTACATTTCTATACTCTAGCATAGAACGAGCCATTTCAGTAATGGTGCGATTGCTTTGTTCAAGGACACCATTTTGCTAAGGAGTGTATGGTGTTGTAAGTTGGCGCTTAATGCCATGTGTAACACAAAAAGTAGAGAAGTCAGCTGAACAAAAATCCCCCCCATTATCTGACCTTAGAGTGACAATCTGAGACCTTGATTCCTTCTCAACTAAGGCCTTAAACTGTTGAATTGTGCTAAACACATCTGATTTATGTTTCAAAAAGTACACCCACATTTTTTGATTGAAATCATCAACAAATAATAAAAAGTACCTGGATCCAGTAACAAATGGAGTGTTCATTGGTCCACATACATCGGCGTGAACCAATTGAAGTACCTTGGAGGCTCGCCAAGAATCACCATTGGGGAATGGTGTTAAATGCTGCTTTCCATCTTGATAGGTTCCACAAACTCCATGATTTTGTGTTTGGATCTCAGGTAGACTAGCAACCAAACCCTCCTGAGACAGTTGAGAGAGATAGTGCACATTCCAGTGCCCATAACACTGATGCCAAAGTTTGCTGATGGTTGTACTCCTGGCTTCTAGAGTGTGCTCTTGAGAATCCCCAGAATCAACAAGTCTATACAGACCATGATCCTCAAGTCCCATAGTGATGGTAGTACCAGTCTCCCTATCAACGATGCTGTAGGTGGACGAATTGAAAACAACATCCAATTGGGAAGAAGGCTGGATGATTTGGCTTACGGAAAGAAGATTATGTTCCATGCTTGCAACATAGTAGACATTGAGAAAGAGTAAATTTCTGCCTCGAGTGAATCTGGATAGTGCCCTTACCAACAATTGTGCACTCTTCGCCTACTCCAAAAATGATAGAATCAGAGAATGGTTCGAATTTTGTGAACCAATTCTGACGATGAGTAAAATGTTGCAATGCCCCGGAATCAATATACTAGGCAGAAGATTGTACTTGATCTGCTATTCATTTGGCCATAAAAGCATAGAATGTAGATTCTTTCTGCTCAGTGTGCTCTGTGACATTTTCCTTTTGTTGAGTCCCTCCCTACTTCTTTTGTTCAGAAGCCAATCGAACAAGATAGTTAGCCTTCATGTGACTGTATTTATGGCAATAATTGCACTGAACGTTCTTTTTCTTCTTGCTTCCCTGAGAAGAACCAGAGCTTTTCGGCTGAGAAGTTTGCGCCTTCCCTTTGTTCTTAGCAGAAGATTTGGCAGAGAACGCTTGCTTTGTGGAGGTGGAATTGGTACTGCTTCCAAACTGCTGTCTCCGGTGATCTTGCTGCAAGAGGATAGTACACAACTTCGAAAACTTCAGATCAACATTAGTAGACGTAATGTTGAGAGTCTCGACGAAATGTTCTCGACGAAATGTTCATAAGACTTAGGAAAACTTTTCAAAGTAATGACGACCATGTCCTCTTTTTACATTGTTCATCCAATTGCCTCCAACTAGTCGCGAATTTCCTTTATCTTTGTCATACGCTCCTTGAGAGTGGTCTTCTCGTCCATCATTATTGAAAAGAGCATGTTCTTAAGAAAGAACACACCACTCTTATTTGACGTTTCATGGAGATCCTTCAAGTTTCGTCCAGACCTCAATAGCTGTTTTGCATGATGGCACTTGTGGCAGCTAGTTGTTAGTGATTGAAAGCTTGATGAGCATGAGAGCTTCCCGGTTGCGTTCATCCCATTTGCCCTGGTCTTTTCCAACAACAGTAGGTTGAGGTGTTGTACCCAGAACAACTACATCAAGACACCGATACTTGAAGATGGTCATCATACGTTGCTTCTAGGTGTTATAATTCTTCCCATTGAACTTTTGGTTGCTTTCGAGCATGATATTTGTTAGAGATGCCATCATGTACCCTAAGGTCAAACTGGTGAAGGCAAAAAACGAAAACAGAAACAACACAAATTCAAAGTAGAAACCCTAGCACGGATTTCAAGGCACTTTGAAGACAAAACTTAGAAGATCTGAATAGTACCCAAAAAATGTTGCTGAAAACCCAAAAATATTTTTGAATACCCAAAAAATTTTGTTAGCACCCACTTGCAAAAATTTCGAGACACCCAAAAAAATCTAATGACGACCCAATTGAGATATCGAGAAACCCACTAAGAATCTTAAATCAAAATTTTTTTCCGACTTTAGACACAGGAGAAATCTGCAAAACCCTAGTCGGCTTTGAGAAAAGACAGAAAATGGCCACATTTTTTTTGAAAAAATATGAAAAACGAGGTGTTGAAAATCACATCCAAGAGTGAGAAGGTTCATGACTGAGCTAGGGCAGATAAGGCGACCTCAAAGTAGTGAAAATCGCGGCCACAAAGCACAAAAAATTGTGCTAGAAAATTTGTGAAAAAAAAAACATAGAGAGAAACGCCAAAAATTAAATGGCATCGCGCTCAGTAGAAGAGGTTGCGGGTAGAGACAAAGCACAAAAAAATGTCGTGCAGGCTTCGTGAAGACAGGCAAAACCAGGCCGAGGTTGCGTGGGCAAAAAAGAACAAGAAAACGCATTTTAGGTGCCCGCCAAATGCAGAAAAAAAATGTGAAAAACACAGAAGGAGGTCACGCTAGGTATGCAGGAAATCGTGCACCAGAAACAAGTACAAATCACTGCTTTAGATCATGTGGTTCTAGGGCACAGGTCTTCCAAAAAAAAACTTGCAATTTTTGCCTTTAACAGAGGCATGAAAATCTTAAAGACAAAGGCACAAAATCTCACATGAAGATTTTTCACGAATTACAGATTTAAAAAATCACCCAAAAACCCTAGATGCTTTGATACCATGTGATTGGTAGAAAATACATTCATTCATTACAAAAATATGAGTACATTAAAAAGGAACTACAAACTACTGTAGTTATTTAATGGACCACCTACATTTAGCTACCTGATACTGTAGAAATAGTATAAAACTAAACTAACTCATTAGATTCTAATATTGACCATTAACAATATAGAGAAATATTATTCTAACAAAATCTTATAACTATACTATAATATTAAAATAATAATTTTATAATATAATATAATTATAATATATTATAGTTTATTATATTGTAATAATATATTAATATATAATATAATAATATTAACATAATGATATATATTAATATATAATATAAATATAATAATTTATTAATATATAATATTAACATATTAATTATAATATTATATCATTAAATGTTAATATGCTAATTTATATTAGTCTATTAATATATTAATTATAATATTATATTATCATTATATTAATATAATTATACTTAGTTCCATGGAGTTTCTTGATGGGGGGACGCAGGGACGTGGAAATGGTTTTGGGGGATGGGGGGACCAAGGGCCTAAGTTTGGGGAAGGCGGGGGGATGTTGGCGGGGTGGTGGTAGGGGGTTGACACTGAAATACATATAGTACTTGAAAAAATAGTTATAAAAAGATGTATAAGTATAAGAATTACAAATGAAACTTTGGCAAACTAATTTTGAACATTTGAATTTTGAAGTGAAAATTAACTTGGTGTCACTCCTCTTCTTGCTCTTGTTCAAATTATGTAACAACATTATCGTGCCAGAAAAGAAAGGTTGGATTCCTAGCTGAGAAACAGAGAATAAAATGATCCATATCACATAATATCATGGAATTTTTTCCATAGTTTTGGTGGCACTGAAGAAGAGGAAGCCCTCCTGCTTGCTGATTTTTCTTGTGTTAGTCAGAGCAATGTTACCAAAATCTGAATACTCCACAACAAAGAACTAACAGAGATTCTGGTGATACTGATTTTCCCATGTAGCCAAAAACTAATTTGCAATATGTTCTTCAGCTTAAAATAAAAGAGGAACTTGTTGATGTGACTGTGTTGTTTCATACATGTGCAGGATTTTCACAAAAAACAAGTTTTTTTATTGTTAAGGCCAACCTATCTGTATGAGGGCAGATTTAGGGCCAACTAAATTTGATTTATAGGCAAAAAACAGTATATACATAATGTGAAATTGTTGTTAATTCATAATCGTTCGCTCTTTTCATAAGAGTGCACAAGTCAGCAGATACAAAGAGAAGAATACATGGAAGAGCAGCAGAAAAGCAGAGTAGAGGTGAGATTTGAAGTGTCTTGACTCTTAAACAACATCAAGCAAAAGGTGGCAATGGTGAACACAATATTCACCTGGGTGGACATTGTTGATGGCTCAGCCAAGTTAGATTTCCTCCTGGTCTTACTAAAATGGCTCATGCAATCTAAATTTTTTCCTAAGATGATTCAAGGCACTTTTCCTATGGCTTGACCACCCAAATCTCTCGCTGAAGATGGAGTCAAGATTGTGCACTTTTGCTGTGGTTAAGCCACTATATATCTCTGGCAAGGTATAAGAGAAGTGGCTTAAGTGGATGAAAATTCTGCTCAAGTTAACATCAACACACGTTTGGATGGACTGAGTCACTAAGGATTTTGACCTAAGTTTAGGAAATGAATAACAATGATTGGTTTATGTCATGGTTGTGCTTGCACAATGAAATGTAGAATAGGAAGGACCATTCAAGGATTGGACTACCTTTCTTGACTATGATAATTGTATTTAATGTGCTGGGTTGTTTCCAGTTAGACCAGAACCATTGGCAGCTACCTGCAACTATTTTCTAGCAATCATAAACCAACAAGTAGTTAACAAAATAGTCAGCTGCATCATACTAACAAAACATAAGTAGTTCGTTTCGTGCTAATGACAGTTGGGAGTCCTTTAGTGCATGAAAGAAGACTCCTAAAACAAGCTGGAAGATGGGAACATAAATGTGCAGATGTGAGTGTTTACTGACTGAAGTGCAGAATTGATTCTGAAAGGAAGGAATTGCTTGAATGAGTAAACAACATGAGGTAATCTTATTATTTTGTTATTCACGCTTTTGGTATCTAATCTTTGGCCACAGTGAAACTAAGGGAGCTGAGCATTTGCCTCTTCCTGTTGTTTTTACTTACTTTGAGGTTTCAAAGATAAAATCTGAGTGTGACGATTCTCTGTTTGTCTTTCATTGCTTTGTTGTTGGTGCAACTGCTATTTATCTTTCAATTTAGAATAAAAGACTAATTTAGTGCTCTAAAAACATTCAAATCAACGAACTATCATTTGAAGCAAAATCAATTTGGAACAATAGTTTGTATGATTTTGCAAGTTCTACAAGTAAGTGACTTAAGAGTGTATACATCAGAAGAACAATATACTTTGTAACTATTACCAGAGAATTAATTTGGGTACGTTCTTCTATCTTTTTTGGGTGACATGATTGTCCTCAAATATGTTTTTCCACAGGTCCCAATTGTCGAAGTCAATGCTCTTATGAGGACTCTCAAAGCAAGGCCTCCATTATATCCAGTAAGTATATGGGTTTAGATGGTGTTTTTATGTTTTTATCTGCTATTTAAGATGCTGATTTTTTCCTGTGAATTATGTCTGAGTCTTTCAATGAAATGCTTCTGTTTAATCCATTTCTTTCCTTTTCTTACCTTGTTTCTTTGGTGGGAAAGTTTGCTTACTTGGGGAAAAGTATAAATAAATTTGAAAATTTCAAATTTCATTTTTGATTGATGTTTGCTAATTTATGCTATTCCTAAATTCAAGCATGCTAGGATATTTTATATAGTAATGTAAAGTCTGACTGCCACGTATTTTTGTGTCATATTTTACACAGGATTCTTGTATGTGAATTCCTATCTTCAATGTGTATGTTCTTTCTCATTTATGGAATATTTTTGACACTAGGAAAATGCTCGACATAGCATTTGTCTAAAGGTTTACTTAATTCGAGTTGGTTCTGTTTGAAAATAGATTTTTTTGTAGGCTGCACAGTAGCCTTTTGTTATAAATTACTTCATTTAGTGCATTTGAGTTCTAATCATATTTTAGGTAAAGTTCTGTTTATTATAACAGTTTTAAGTGATTGAGATAAATAAACTTTTCCAACGTAAATCTTTTTGGATTGTTGTCAATTGCAGATAGCTGGATCACTGAAAGCAGTCTTCAACTGCCAAGGCCCAATAGATGTTCCTATATTTGTGGGCAGCGC
The DNA here is from genome assembly GCA_007258455.2 of Sequoia sempervirens. Taxonomy (NCBI): domain Eukaryota; kingdom Viridiplantae; phylum Streptophyta; class Pinopsida; order Cupressales; family Cupressaceae; genus Sequoia; species Sequoia sempervirens. The sequence continues at coordinate 5,088 of VDFB02388147.1, read as the reverse complement.
AGTAATTTCAAAGAAAAATGTTAATGACTTAAATATGCCTTCCTCTGTTGCATCTGAATCGGTCAGGCTAAACAAGGATAATGGGGCTGTAGCCGCATTTGATCGTGTTCCATTTTCATATATGTCAGCCAATTTTACTTTTAACACTGATAATTGTGTGAGTTTCTATAATACCTTTCTGAAAATTATGGCTGGCAGAAGTTGACTTATGCTAAATTCAACATGCAGGAGGGTAGAAGAATTGGTTGTATGCATTTTTTTGCAGAACCTATAGTGTTCTATTGACAACAACCTGATGGCATTGAGTTAATTAAAGTAATGCTATTAATGGAAACTACATACTAATAAGGAGCAGATTCTATTTGAATATATCATTTGTCTAGATGGAGGTTTTTATATGCCTAGTGCAATTATTAATTTTTAAATTTTCTAGAAATTGTTTGTTAGTTGAAGTGGAGTCAAATATCTTGTAATATTGCTATGCAACTTGTGACTGTTTTACAGATGGCAGACTTATATGGCATTCAAGCAACTCTTGTGGATGGTGGTGAAATACGTGGTGCTGGAAATGCTTGGATTTGTCAAGAGGTATTCAATGCAATATTCTTGGTTTGACAGGATAAGAGAATCTATTCTGTGTATTGTTAAGTACCATGTATTATATGAGCAGAATTAAAAGCTCCATGAAAGAGGATCCTTTGTTCTTAAAAAATAATTTTCTATTGGATTGTTTTGGATTAAATAAAACCATTTGTGGGAAATTTGCAAATATGGTGAGTGTATTAAGTCGTTTATTGGAAACAAACCCATGGTTGGTGCTTAGCTATTCGCCATTCAATTAGATTACATCACATGCAATACGACAAACCTTGCCAAAGTGGAAAGTCCATCCCTTTTGCTTCTCTATGACCTCACCTTTTGCGTGCATTTAACATCCATAGTGGATGCCCATCAGATTTTTTCAGTCAGCAATAGGCAATATCTGCAGCCAATGCATGTTTATTGTGTTTAAGTTTGCTTCTACCAATTTCTTTCTTGTTTAAAAAAGTAGTTGTAACTGATTTTTAAGATGTCCTCTTGATGTCGTAAAAATAACAACTCATTCAATAGTTTGGGCAGAGTGTACAAGTGGCATAGGATTTTTGTTGGGATGAGTGGAGGTCAGACCATTGAAGAGCCATATCATGTTGAGGATTTTGGATTGCAAGGCATGTTGTAGAAGTTGTAGGTGGTACAATGCAAGTTGCAGGCCATTGACTAAAAAAATTCTTTAGTGATAGCTGCACAATAGATAAAATTGCAGGTTGTACAACCAAGAGATATTGGCAGACTGTACAATGCGAAGATTATCATGCCATACAAGAAACAATGTACCGTCAGGCCATACAATTAAAAGACTTTCATGCTATACAATTGAAACCTTGCTCTGTCATAGCCAGGAAAAACTGTTGCGTAGTACAAAGGAAAAATTGCTCAAGCATACAGAGGAAAACATGCACTGTAGAAAGGAAAGCTTCCTGTGCTGTACAATAGAAAAATACTCAACTTGTAAAATGAGAAAATCATATTGTATGGTTGGAAAAATCCCATGCTTTACAAATGAAAGATGTCCACACTGTACATGGGGAAAACTTTCAACTAGTGGCTGTACAATATGAAGGAGTGCGTTATGCCGTAGAAAAGCTGGTAATTAGCGGCCATACAATATAGACAGGCAATTTATAATATGGAGGTTGTACAATGCAAAAGGAAATGGAATGAAGAAACTCTTTGTTGGCTGTATAATTAAGTCTGAAATAAGGCGTATGACAGAGTTCTATGTAGGTTGTACAATGAGAGGGTGTGTTAGTTTTCTGGTAGAAATAACATGTGTGAGTTATACAACAGGACTAGAAGCAACAATTTGTACAGTATGAATTGGCTTTTTGTGGGGGAATAAATCAGGCTGTACAATGCTTTTAATAGGCAGTACAATCATAAGCTTTTTTCTTCTTTTATTATTATTTTCTTTTTCTTCATCGTATTTTTCCACCCCCATACATCAAGTACTAACTAGGAGCTGCCTAATCATATGTAGAAGTTCCTAGTAGGAAAGTTTTACATAACACTGCAGGTAATATGTTTGCTGCTCTTGAGTAGGTTGAAGTGCATAATCAACAACTAACTTTGAAAGGTTGGCCGTCGGGTTGTCTTGACCAACTTCAGTCAGGTCTTTTACAAACACAAAAATCATTTATTCATAGCAGCAATTTCACCAACTTCAAATGCTGATATCACAATAACAACAAACTGTTAATAATAACAACAAAATTTATTATCTTACAAAACTATGTTCCAAAGCTCCCATTTTGGCGTTGGCTAAGAGGATGCTGGTGGTTTTACACCTGCAAAGTGCGATTGCTTGAAAGTTTCAAGTGCTTTTTCGACAAATTCATTTTGTGTATGTCTCACAGTCACAACATACTATGAGACCGCATTTCCTCGAGCCTTTTTGTCAAATGGTTTACATACCTTGTCTGTGCTTCTACATTTTGCATTTCTTTAGAAGTTTGTAAGGCATCTTCAATGGATTCATTTTGTGAATACCCTGCTGTCGTTGCATTCCATGAAACCAATTTTTTTATTTAAATAGTTAGCTTGTCTCCATATTTGCATGCATATGAGCTTGATGGCGAATGGCTATAACTGTTTGCTCTTATACTTTGGTTCTCACATGGCTCATTATACTTCTATTAAATCAGAAATCAAAACATTAACAGCAACCATCAAATATGAAGAACACCAGATTTCACGTGGAAAACCGTTTCGGGTAAAAAACCACGGCAAGATATTGCTTTTATTATCACCAATGGGCACCAACCCAGATCACAAGTGAGTACCAACTCTCTGAGTGCACCAACTCTCCCTCGAAGCACCAACTCTGAACCAACTGAAGCACCAACTCCAGTGTTGCTGAAGCACCAACTTCAGATTTCTCAAATACAAACTTCAATAACAAAAACTCCTTGATTCAAGAACACCTTCCAAACATATAAACTTCTGAAACAGAGGATAATCAATACTCCAAATCTGAACACAAGCTGAACATTGTATTGTGGCAAAAAGACAAAAAATGACTCCTTTAACTGTTTTACATACCAAATGGAAATCTGCACATTTTGCACTATCCCTGAAGTCTACGTATATACTGGAACCTCCAGATTCACTTAAACTCATGCAGCTCCTATTTTCTGATATACAGAAAATGTTTTAGGAGGACATTTAACCAGCTACCGAGTCTATGAGATTCACAACCTGAATAGTAAACTCAGAAATTAAATATTAGATTCTAAATATTCTGAAGTCTTCCTCCTTTAATATTCATGCAGAAAAGACTAAAGACCTGTTATCTAGCATGACCTTGTTCTTCTCTAAACTCAGACAGAAATAGCCCGATATCCCTATTCATGATACCCTAACCAACTGGACTTCTCAAAAAAACTTCCCAAAGCTAAACACTGATATTTGTTAAAGTTTGTGATCAGAAGTAAATGCACAGAAGATTAAAACAAAAATCAGACAAAATGACACAGCATGTACCCTGGGAAAACCCTCCACTTGAGGGAGAAAAACCCAGCAACAAAGATCTCTCTTATATATGATTCAACAGAGGCAATTTACAGATTACAATAATGGTCTGACACAGGACCGATATCTGATAATAACAAATTAATAACATCTAGATAGCACCTGGCAGAAGTTCGCTTGGCAATAATAGTTCTTTGCATTAAGCACTGGTAAATTCATTCATCACTGAACTGACTAATATCGCCGATCTCTTTACATTTGCAGTGAATGCACTTAACATTGACTGTGACGCACCTTTTTCATATCATATTCGCCCTTGATAATGACGAATTTCTCTTGATGACAATGATCGCTTCTCAAAACAATATTCGCACTTGACAGTGATTTATTCTCAGATGTATTTGCACTTTTCTGTTACCTGTTCTTAGAAGTATTCGCCCTTTTATAATGACGAACTTCTCTAGATTGCAGTTCTCTGCTATATTCGCCTTGACTGTGATCTGATCACAGAAGTATTTGCACTTGTCTATATCGGACTGGGAGAGAGCTATCGAAGAATATGTCTATATATAATGAACAGGCTTGAATTCGAATATATATCAATTCATTACATGTCGGCCTCAATACATTTCAAAATCCTTTTACAAATGTCGGCCTTTAATAAACATTTCTTAATGAAAGATAAATAACAAAAGAACTTTTATGTCGGCCCAAAAAAATAAATACAATTTGAATAGCCTATGGCTATCATTCAAATTTATTTATCACTGCGAAGCTGAGCTGGAAGGAGCTACCGAAGCTGTCACAGCATTAACAATATTCAAGAAGAGGAATCAACACGTCTTAATTCCACTATTGTGCCATAATGCCCAAGAATAAAGAGCGACAGCATCATAGAAAGATTCACACCTCATAATGTATCACAAATATGCAATCATTCGCACATCACTGCATTATTGAAACTCTATCTTAGCATTTTCATAAGCCGCTCCAAAATATATCTGAAAATTATCGAATCACCACTTCCAAAACACCAACGCAACAACTGAAGAGATATCAATAGCCTTATGTTAAAAAATAAAACCGACCTGGCCAATGATGATAAAATCGATAAACAATCACCAGGATTTTTAATTCAACGCAGCCCCTTGAAGAATATGCGATGCAGAAGTTCTTTTAAAAGTCAACATACTTTTATTTTACTAACCCTCCGCCTCATAAGGAAGGCGACAGATATTTTCCAAAAAGAAAAGTGTCCTTCAAAATGGCTCCACTCAACACTTTAATGAGTCATCAGAAAATTCAATGCACTTAGTAATAACAATTCCACACGCACAGCTCAAGAAAATTGTCCATATTCTTTTTTAACTGTGCAGCAAAGGAACGACACACTTTTTAACTGAGACCTGATTCCATCAAAAATATCATCCATTCCTCAACTCGTCTAAAAACTAGTAACCTTTTTGATGGCAAATGAATACGACCTGGAAGATGCCGCATACTCCCTACACCATATATGCC
>VDFB02388144.1:0-38801 GCA_007258455.2 Sequoia sempervirens | reverse complement strand
TATAATTAAAAAAATTAAAATGGTTTTAAATGCAAAATAAATTCCGCCTCCCCTTTGCCACTAGGGCGCCACCAGTGGCTTCACTCGAAGGCCACCCCTACTCAACTTATAACTCAAATTGGAGGACTTTTATTCAAATGAGCATAACTTTCACCTAAGATGTTAGGTTTTTGACTTTTTATACTTGTTGGAAAGGTGGTTCTGAGCACTACATGATGGTATGGGTTTGGATCCATGATTTTTTATATTTTTATTAGTTTTTGGGGCTTGAAAGTCAAATGTTCTCTTGTACATAGTTTTGAGCATAACTTTTACATACAAAATTAGATTTTTGATTTCAAATAGGCGTTGGAGAGAATGTACAATATACTACATAGTGGACTAGGTAGATTTTTAGTTTGTGGTGAAGGATGAATATTATACTTGTTTGATCACTTGTAGGAGACTAAGATTTGGGGTGTGATTGTGTGAGCATTCAAATGAGTCAAGAGGCAAAAAGTTGAGGGAGTACATGTTTTTATATGATATTTATGATGATACAACTGATTATCAGTTTGGTGCTTCTTGGTATAGGTTTATAGGTGTTTTTTACAGTTGGACTTTGATGGTGATAGGTACACATATTGTCTTTGATTTCAAGGACATGGATTAACACAAGTGGAGACTTGGAGTCTTGTATGGGTGATCGCTAAGTGCAAGTACAATATTGGCTATGATTATGGTGTCATAGATATGCAACTATATTTGAGCATTGACATGACATAATCATGTATGCGATTGTTTGGTGGTGATATGGTTTGGTGTTAGGAGGTTGTTCTTATCTCCTTGATTCTTGTATGGTTCCTTGTCTATGGTTACTCATTTGTGGACATGTTTGGTGAATCGGATCTAAGATTGATTTGGTGTTTGAGTCTTGTTGTCTATAGGAATATCTTCTTTGATATCTCAATTTATAGGTTACTAATGTGATGAAGAGTTTACATGCTTCATTGTTTGGATCTTTGAGTAATGTAGTTGTGTAGGTTGGCCACCCATTTGGTTGTAATGGGATGACTCACTTGTGGACTATCTATATCTATGAGATTGGTTCATTGTTAGTGTATACTTTGTTATTTAACCTTGTATGTGGTCATTTTTGCATTGGTATGTTGCTTTGATATGGGAGGATGGATGGTTAGAGTACCTGATTAGTCGATTGCTTGGACTTGTAGCATGTGGTTTATCATGATGTCATGATAGCTTGGTACATTTTATTAGTTACACATTTTAGTGGGAGATTTTAACAGTGATGACTTGGTGGTGTAGGATTGGTTCCTAATGTTTTGATGGTGGTTGTATCTTCTTGGATTGGATATCTTGGTTCTACTTGGTATGATTGGCATTTCAGTTGTGTGTGTGGACCTGGATGATCTTCATGGAGGAGATAGTTGTCATGATGTCATGTCTAGCTTGGTATCACGGTTCAGTGGGAGTTATTAGTAGTGACGTGATTCATGATTGGTGATGGTTATCTTCATGTGATTGGGGATGTGGATTCTTGGTTTAGATTGTGTTTTGTATTGTGTCTTGGATTACTCTGATGTTGGTTTGAGTTTTGACATGATACATGTTCTCTTGAGATTGGGATGTATGCATTGTTGCATGCAAGATCTCCTAGGAGGAGATGGATAGATCATGATGCCATGATAGGTTCCTAATTCCATAGTTGGAGCTTTGACATTGATCTTGATGGTTCTCTTGGTATTAGGTACATTAATCATTTTCTTGGGTGATTCATGATAGTGTGATGTTGTATTTGGAGCTTGGCATGGATTTATTAGTTTCAAGTGCTCATAGATACTTGGAGACATGGGTGAGGTTGGAGTTTTCTTGGGATTAGAGACATTTTCTTGAGATGGTTACTCTTTGGAGGTTTTAGCAAGAAGACCAAGGAGCCTTCACCTGGATATGGTTGAGTTCATGATGGAATAATAGAGGAGATTATTTTTGGAGTGAGTCATGATAACTTGGTTATCCTAGAGGATCATTCTCATTCCCACTCTTGGTCTATTTGGTGGTTTATCATCTAATAGGTATTGCCCATCCTATTTTTGATGTGTTTTATTTCATGCTTTAATTTTTAATAGGAATGAGTTGAGTCAGTGATTTATTTTGGGAGATTCATTCAAGGATTGTTTAGCAAAGTTTACGTTGCTTTAGCTTTCATGGATATGGATCTTGAACTATAGATAGTTAGTTCTGGAGGATTCATTTTGAGGGATGGTTAGCATGGTTATCTCCTTGTGCGTTTGAGTTTATGTTATCATTCATTGATGAAGAGTTTAGGGGATGTTTTATGGGCTAATTTTCTGATTTAGTAATGGATACTCTGAGTTTGATCTTCTTGGTTAGAGAGGCTTACATCCATGTTGAAAATTTACATGGTTTATATGTTATGTTTGGTCTTAGAGATTGAACATTGTTTTGGGTGTTTTTGAGGCTTCTCATTTGGGGTTGTAAGGAGATGATACTTGAAACAATGTAGCACTTTGAGGTGTTGGTAGAATGACATGTTATGATTTAAAAAATTTCTCTCTTTATTCTATGGTTCCTTCCTAGAGGTTCATGTTCTTATAATTTGGGAGGATGGTGGTGACCTGTTGTGAGAGAGTATGCAACTATTTGGGTTGCATGTGTGGATCATTGTGATTGTTCTTGGTACTTCATTGTTGATCATTTATCACATCTTGATATAGTGTTGATTGGTAGAATTGATATCCTTTGACATTATCCATGTAGTGGGAGTTCCTGAATATGTATGTTCTTCATTGACAAGTTTGATATAGGGAGATTGTGATTGCGGTTTATGGGTTGCATATGTTGTTGGCATGAGTTTACTGATGTTATTGATACCTAAGAGGTATGGATGGTTGTATGTATTAGCATGTGTTGTGTAATCTATTTATGATCATGTGGGTTTTTACCTTTGATAATAGATTGGTTGGATCCTTTGTTATCACTTGGATTTGATGCTCGTGTTCTTGGATTGGTGCATCTTCACCTTGGCATGTTCCTTTTCTTCTATAGGTGGCACGTTGGAGGATGAGAGGATTTCTTGCTTGAGATGGTGGTCACTTTTGGTTTTATTGTAGGTATCTTGATGGAGCATGAGAGCATATTGAAGATTCATGTGATTACATGTATGAGTATGATGATGTATTTAATTGATTTATCCCTTATGCAATGTATACAAGTGGGAGAATGTTGGGATATGGTGATGTACACCATTGCATAAAATGTTATATTATAATGCTATGATTAAATAATTATTAAGTTGTGATGCACCTAGGAGGTGTGGTTAATCACACCAGGTAATTATTTTTGGACCAATTTATGTTGAATTGTAACATTGTATTGTTATTTAATGTGTAAGAGACATGGAATAATGATTTAATATTGGGGAAAATATTTAATAAAGTGAAAACTTAGTACCCAATATTAAATGAGGGGTCAATGGTTTTGTGTTCACATGGTTTTGTGGCACATGGTTTTATCTTACCACTTGGTTATATTTGTGTGAGCTTGAGTCTATAAAAGCAAACACATGTTTAGTGGTTAAGGTTGGCTAGGTGAGTGGGCTATCATTATTGAGTCTTTCTGAGGAGTACATATGTGAAGCATGGCATGGGATGTGTAGATTCATGCTTGGACACATGGAGGATGCATTGGAGAGGCTTGATGTTTCATAAATATTCATGATAACTCTTGTAATTGCATGCATTGTTTTATTGTTGAATAATAGATAAAGTATGGATGCTTTTGGAGGTTGAGTTTTTCCATCTCGAGGGTTTTCCCAGGGCATATCTTATTTTATCTTGTGGCTTGTCTAAATTTATCTATGCATTATGGTTACTTGCATGCATTCTTTTCTCTCATGGGGTTATGTAGGAAATGGATTAATACTGTGGGTATTATGCATTATTTCCTAACATAACCCTACACCTTCTACCTAGCTTCAACCTTTGTTGGAGGACAACCCACAAACTTACTTTTCTCTATAATAAACTTTCACACACACACACACACACCTATCCTCTACCTAACATAAACATTAGAAGATGCACTTATTCACTTCCTCTACCCACTTCCACTATGGAGGATGCCCTAACACCTTCTACCCAACTTCAATACCTGTTGGAGGATGTCCAAATCATTACCATCTCTTAAACTCTCACACAACTCATCTCAACACACTAGAAACATTCTTAATACACGCCAACAAGTAATTTGTGTTTTGTAATGCACCTCATCGCACCTCTAAGCAAACAACCTTACTTTGATACCATTTGATGTAGTCATGACAAGGGAGAATTATCAAGTAGCCTAATCACAAGACTAAACACACTTCTATGCATACAAATTCAATAAACATACTTTATTTCTTTATTATAATTTCATTACAAGCATTTTGTTTATAGAGATTTCAAACGTACATCACCCTAACGAGTTACAAACATGAACTTATTCTCTCTACCCTTCCCAAAAGGCACCTAAAGATGAAGATGACAATTCCTTTTATCCATCGGTGGCCAAGGAAATGGAATCAAGTATGATCTTGGTCATTATAATAATTAAATTCTTGTCAAAATGTTGAAGTGCAACAACAGGTTGAAAGTCTATAAGTGTAGATGCAAGCCAAAAGTTCTTAGATGTAGATGCAAATGGAAAATCCACAAATGGCTAAATTATATAGGAAAATTTTCTTCATGTCCAAAGAAAAATTTCCAATCATACATGGTGATGTCATCATCCTATTGAAGTCGTCTTATATCATGTTGATGCCATCAACAAAACCATTCATTTAAACCAGTTGACTAAACTTGCCAATATTCAATGCACTTGATTTTATTTGCAAAGTTCAGATGACCAAGAGAAACCCACAAACCAATAAAATTCTACAAACTAGTAGGAGGTGAAAGTTTTACAAATAGGTTCACTATCAAATTCTTGAAAATAGTCGAATCACTTGAAAAAATTTGCACTCCGTAGTTGTCCTCTATGTGGAAGTTGCTTATTGAATTGAACCTTTTGATCAACACACTTGTTCGGTTTAATAATTTTTTCCTGCAAATCTACTTGGCCACATGATACCCACAAACTCCACTTGGATGTGAAATTCATGAAAGGTCGAATATGTAAGAAGTTGCTACAAAGCCAATAGGATATGATATTCTCTCAAGCTCAAATGGCCATGAGTTTACCAAAAATACAAATGAGTTCACCTAAACTAGTTGCAAGAGGAGAAACCTATCCTATTCAACACCAAAGTCTCGCAAGTTTGATTGTAGAATAAAAACCCGCAAAGATAGATGCAGATTAAAAACCTGCAAGAAAGTTGTTACAAATCCAATAAGATATGATATTCTCTCAAGGTCAAATGGCCATGAGTTTCCCACAAATACAGATGAGTTCACCTGAACTAGTCACAAGAGGAGAAACCTATCCTATTCAACACCAAAGTCTCGCAAGTTTGATTGTAGAACAAAAACCCGCAAAGATAGATGCAAACTAAAAACCTGCAAGGCTATAACTTCATCAATTTTGGCTAATCTTCACCAAATTTAAACTGTAGGTACCCATTAAGCTCTTCTACAAGGTGATGCTCACAGTTGCCCAGATTATGTCTTAAAATCCTTGAAGCCACAACCAAAAACCTAACATAAGTAAAGCAAAACTTAACTAAAAATAGAAATCTTTTTGGTTGATGCAAGATTTCCCTTACACTCACAATGCTCCTGCATCATTAACCAACCTCTTTCACCTTGTTATACTTTGAAAATTGAGTCCAAATGACCAACTATCAAGGAGCAACACCTTTAGTTCTAAGATGGTGATTGCTCCTTCTATTATTTAGTGTGGTCCAACCATCCTCATTTTTTTGAGGAGAATCACCAATAGATTAATTAAGTTGAGGCTCAGGGAATTGGATAACTAGAGGAGATTCTCATATCTTATGATTTATGGATTTTGATTGGTAACAAGTGTCTAGCAAATCAAGAGACATAACCCTTTGAATGATGCATTGGTCTTATATCTAGATTTCAATAGACTCCTTAGGTCTTTAGATAGGTTAACCTTAACATGAACCCTTTTTTGAGGATGAGTAGAAAAAATAAAGAAAGAAACTTTATTGCTCAACATGAATGACAAGTCCTAATGAAGTCACTGTATGATCTAGAAAAGGCCATAATGGGAAAGGGAGACAAGATAACTTGATCGAGACAAGGAATCAAAGATAACATTCCTCAAAGATAACAAAGTCTCAAGTTCAAGTAAAAAAAATATAATAAAGATATGTGAATGTACTAGGGCCATGCTAAAAAATGACCTTAATGAACTTAACTCGAACAAAATAAAAAAGAAAGAAACCCCTAGTAAGGTTTTGGATGGCCTCCACATGGACCTCATGAGGAATCTAGGTGGAGTTGATCCAACTCTTTAACACACTTTTAGAAGAAATTCTATTGAAAAAATACGCAATAAGAATATAATTCTCAAGCCATTTACAAGCATTGTCAAAATCATGAACAAACAAAACAACATTAGGAGCATGAGAGTTACCTTGTTAACGATTTTCAATATAAACTTTCAAGGATGTTTTAGTGCCATTTCTCTGCACTTTCAAACCAACAATTGAACATCAAATACCTGACCATCATAATTAATTACCATTTACATAGAAAAACTCCCTGATAAACTAAAAACTTGCAATAAATACAAAAGCCTCCCACAATAACATTCAATTTTGGAAAAATAAATAAATAATTTTTCTCTATAAAAATAGAATTATGCACACCAATCCAAACCAAAACCCTAGCTCTCTATATCCAATATTACAATTTGAAAATATTTACCTATTTTCGAATTATGATAATTTAAATAAACATCTTTTTCTTTACTTTGATCACCAACTTGCTTTTATTTATTACCTGCTTTATTTCTACTACAGTGCATTTACATGCATGTTTTCCCCCGACGCTAATAAAGTAAAATTAATCAACGGCACATAAATTATAAAAAATCATTGGACACCAACCAGAATAACAGACACGGAAGCACCCGGAAGCACGCGGGGCACTTAACGAAATATCAAAAAACCGGTACATTTCATTTAAATCCCTTCCAAACATAACAGAGCTGTAATTACTTCAAATTATTCCCTCTTTTTTGTGCTTCTTTTCGTCCATAAATGCAAACGCACTTATCTTGGAGTCATCCGGTTCTTATAACTTCTTCCTTCGTATATCAATGCCGCGTATTATATTATGTATGTGTGTGCGGATTCTAGGGTTTGCATTTCATGTTTGTATGTACGAACTGCCCATAATTTATCTCAAACAGAAAAATTATACATTTAGAAGTTCAGATTTTGCTGCACGGTATCCAATTTGACGGAATTAACAACCATATGCTTCTAAATGAGTAAAATACATTATAAGGGATGCATAACATATCGTGATATGATAGGGTATTTATTTTTTGTTTTAGCTCATAACAGAGTTGAATTAACTTTAGCTTCACAGAGTAGTTAGAAAGCCTTTGAAACCAAAAAGTTATGCAATTTTTGGGGAATTGAAAATCAGATACTTTCTAATTACAGAAATTAAATCATATAGCAGGGAATTGTTCAGGTGTTTATTGTCATCAACGTTGCGTCAATAAGCATGTGGTGCGGCTCCTATTTTATTATAGAGGTCAGTCCCATGGAATTGGAAAAACTTTAAAACAAAGATATAGGAACTGAATAAATATTTTTCCGAAATATTGGGGTCTCACATTTTTAACTCACAACATCTGGGGACTGTTGAAGAGGGGAGCTGAATTTTTCCGTCTGTTCCTAAAATTTCTTTCTTTCACTGTAAATTTCTCTATGTAAAAGTATTGAAAATCAATACGATCACTTGCCCAGAAAAGGCTCCTAAATTTTCTCGGCAGCACCTGCTGAGAGACTTTAGTTAGCCCCCTCCATGGGACCGCAGTCTAAGTGACAATATTTTTTTGAATGTTTTTTTCGTGTACAATTTTGTAAAATTTCTTAGTAGTGTTTCTTATGTCAAAATCACCCAAGGCTTGCAGCTCGCTACATAGGTTGAGGTACAGAAGACACAGCCAGTTGCATGTGATAGTTTATCCAATTTCACATTTTATAATGGGTCCCGGGATTTGAACCCTGGGAATCTGCATTGGGATCCCCTAGCATTTCTACCTTGCTCGTTCTGTTCAACCAATAAGCCATGATTTCTAATGTTAGTATTTCTTGTTAAATTTTATGGTAATTGTTTAGCTGATGATGAGTGACGTAGCTAAACAGTTTTCCAGAAGCATTGCAATTTTTTTTAATCTAAGTGATATTTTATGTTGCTTTTTGGTTTCTCTTAAGCATGTTGTCTAAAGGTACATTGAATCAAGTTTGATTAATTTGTTTTTTCCCCTTGTATTAAAGTAGCTAATAATTTGTTTCAATGGTTTTTCATTTTGTGACCCTAAATTTGTCTTTTAATTTTTTTTTCATGCACTTTACTTGAGTAGGTTTGTTTTTGGGGTGGGCCTAACTGAATTGCAAAGTTTGTACATTGCATTCATGGTATTCTTTTAGGTTGTTTCTGCTATATCAGATTAATTTTGAGCCAGTGAAGTTCAAGGATCAAACCTTAGCCCACACTTATTAGCTTCTCAAGTTTGGTACTTGGCTGCTGAAGAAGATATCTAACAGGTGAAACAAATTGGTTGCCGACTGGGGATTGTAGCTAATCTCAGGACTCAACTCAGGCCTGTGAATGGTGAAAGCCCAAATAAACTGGCTGGCTTCAAGGGCACAGGCAACTCCTTGACCCTGCATGTATGCATGATTTTAGATTCATAATTTTTCAGCTAATTTTAATAGATAATTTTCTGGTTTGGAAACAATTCAATTCCGACTCAAGGGTTTTGATTTTTTGAATAAGAAGTGAATTTTAGCCTGGTTATTCATGTGTTGACTTTAGTGTATGGGAGACCTGATATTTTTCTATTGGTGCAGAACAACAAAAAATTGTGGTGAATTATAGCATTTGCTAGGATGAGTGGGGATGAATTTAGGTTCTTCTTGTCCTGTGACATTAATTCACCAGTTGCATATCGAGTGGATAGACTAGAAGGCAATCTATCTTGTAAATTTTCACCAGGTATTTTTCAAATCTGCTTGCATTAGAATGATATTAAAGTATCATTTCTGGGAGACTAACGAATGCAACAGATGACATAAGTACAGGAATTCACTCATGTAGATTCAGCTTAGACTTGTAATTGTTTCTTCATTTGCAATCTTGGATATTAAATAATTACATTCTTTAATTCTCTAACAGATCATTTTTAAACTGCATGGTGGTCTTCTTTGAATACAGTCTGATCACTTGTCAATGCTGTTGAATCGTATTGTCTAAAGTGAGATTGAGATATATATTTGTGGTACACTCTGAAATTTCTTCCCTTTTAGATAAGTATGGACAATAGGTGTTTATGAATTTGGTAATGACTGATAAGAGATGTATCTTGCATTGAAGCTGGAGAGAAGGTCATGGCCAGCGTCTTTCCTCCAGCTCAACATATTTCTATGAGCTTATACATGGAAGACGATAAATCCCCCCTTCATGTATAGCTTGTTGAAACTTGAAAGCATTCCTAATCACAGGACTTGGTCCATGCCGCATGGAAACCTTGTTGCTGCTTCTGTTTTGGAAGCATTGCCTTCTGTTGCATTGGTTGCTGATCTGAAGGTCTTAGAGATGGCTATGCCTAGACAGTTTCCCTGTTAAAATCTATACAAGGAATATAACCTTGCAGAAGCTGAAATGCTTTAAAAAAAAATAAAAGAATAAATACTAAAAGAAGCCCTAGTGTTGTTTCCCAGACAACCAGTCAAAATCTATATGTCATTTTATCTGCTACAAGAACCTCTGCAGACATGGTAGAGATACAAACCATCCAAATGCCTGTCTTCAAGGATTTGGCAACAATTAGTTGCTTTATGGCAGCTTATACATCATAGCACTCAGTGTAGGCACTAGTATCTGGTTTTCTATGTTCAGGTTTTGGTTAGTTTGCTTGAAAGATTGTTCCTGCATATGGTTTGACCAACGTCTACCCTAGTTTATTTATTACTGCTCAGCTATCTTGAATCAAATCCATCATTTCCCTTCTTCAGTTCCAGGAGATGTGGTGTAATCTTGGAAGGATGTAATATGTCATTCAATACATAATGAGAATGTCAACAGCATGTAATTTTCAAAAAGAAAAAACAAAAGAAACTTTGCACCATGCCACATAATCATGTAAACAGTCATGCAATACATAATTATAATTTGAACATGTAACTCTCACTAAAAACTGCAGCAAATTACATTTACAGGTTCATTAAAATGAGATCATCACAGTTAAGTGTAAAGGTACACAACACTCTCTTTCTCTCAACCTCATAATAGTGCCACTGCTTCATTAAGATCTATGAGGTACATGGATGATTAATCTACTCAATTTTGAACATTTCTCAACTCTAGAAATGTTTGCAATAGAAAAATTGACAACTTACTAATCCTGCAACATGCATATTCTCATCTCTTGTTTTAAGAGCAATGGGTGTCACTTATCTATCTTATTAATCACAATCACTCTTTGGAAGTTCATGTAAAGATCTTGATACAACATGTGACTACTAATTCGTGTAAATGGTCATGCAATACATGGTGAGAATTTGAACATGAAACTCTCACTAAAAACTGCAGCAAGTTACATTTAGAGGTTTACTAAAATGAGGTTATCACGGTTACGTGCAAAGTTGCACAACACTCTCTTTCTCTCAACCTCATAGTAGTGCCACTGATTCATTAAGTTCCATGAGGAACATGGATGATTACTCTACTCAATTCACAACATTTCCAAACTCTAGAAATGTTTGCTATAGAAAAATTGACAACTTCCTTATCCTGCATCATGCATATTCTCATCTCTTGTTTTAAGAGCAATGAGTGTGACTTATCTATCTTATTAATCAAAATCACTCTTTGGAAGTTCATGGAAAGATCTCAATGCGTCATGTAACTGTACATTAACTGTGTGTAAGGCAAGGGCATAAGCCTGGATAACAAAACTTGTACTTGGAGTTTGTCATCATGGTTTGGAATTGATCATGCAACAAAAGCAATAAAATGACATTTTGGATCACCATACTCCAAATCAAAGTTCTGTAAAATTCAAGTTGATCCAAAGCATGTTCAACATGAATTGTATTTGAATGATGGTTCTCATATCTATATCAACTGGCAACGGACAAAAGTTTTGGTCACATCAGGAATTCCATCTATAACTGTCAAAATTTTCATTACTAACTCCAATGGAATTGACATGCCTCATGTGAGCAACAATTGCTTTATGGAAATGCTCTCACTCAGCTGTCAAATACCAGAATTCAACAAATTTAACAGCAAGATTCCCAACTATTTGTTACAGCAGCTTTATGAGACACCCCATGCTAGGAAGAATACCATTCATGCCTTTTGAGACAGTGATGGAGAATGATTGCTAAACCAAGAACATGGATATCTGACTTGAGTTTTATTACCACCTTCTAACTTATCAATACACCTCTATGCTCGAAATAAGAGGAAATTATATACTTGCAAATTAAAACAGCAAGAAAATTTACTCTACTCGATTTTTTGCCAAGGAAATGAAACAGAGTCAATACACAACTAATAGCTTTTTAATAGATTTTAATATGCAAAGGAAATTAATGAAGTTTCATATGCCAACTTCAGCTTCTTTACTTCCCCATCTTTATGCCTACTCAACAATCACCATCATCACATGGGATTTGATCAACAACAGCAATACGCAACAACAACAAAAAGAAAGACAGCAAGGTTTTAGATTGTGCTATGCATACTGGCCGGTTCATCGACCCCTTCACAATTGCATTCACAACGATTCTCCGCTTTCCTGTGCCAAACTTACATTCACACTCTATCTTTTGTCTGTGCCAAACTTTCCCAAAATCTGTTTCTCCTTCACACCACGCTCCTATTCACACTTTGGTGGCTGTCTTTTCTGCACCAAAAACCCGCCTTCTATTTGCCCCTTGATCCATCTTTTTGTGGCTGGTTCTTGAAAATGTAACTGAAATTTGTAATTGTCTTGCCTTTGTTTTCTACGCCAACCTCTATCTTTTCTCCATCTCCCAATTCCCACGTTGAAATCTGCTTTGGATAACTGCCAACATAACTGTATTTTCTTGCCTATTTTTCCTCCTACGTGGGCATATTGAGGCTGGATGAATATTGAATTTGCAAAGTTCAAACCCTTATACAGATGTGTGGGTCCCCCATTCACTCCGCAAGCCAAAATTCAAGTAAACAAAAACATAAAAAATAAAGCAAACCAAAAGTTTAAAAGCTCTTGCGTCAGACAGTCCATTATGTAATAAATAACTTATTTTCTTTGCACATTTTCTTATAAGTGCAAGTAAGACAAGATAAAATTAACATATTCTAACCATTCTATCTTGGAGAGTGATAGAGCATCATTTGTCATATCATAATTTCTGATATAATATTAATGCAGTATATTAAGTTTAACCAGAGTAGCTGGATGCACTCTCGCCCCTCCCTAGGTGCGCATATCCCCGTATCCATATCGGATATGGATACGATACAACACGGATACATGTTGGATACCACACCCACACGTGCCTAGAAAACTTCGATTTTCCAGCCATGCCAGATACTATGTGATTTGATTTTCAAAAAAATTGACGAGAATCCTCTTAAACTTAATCTTAAAAAACTTCTATCAAGCAATATTTTTTTTGTTTTGTATAAATAAAAACTACACCAAATGAGGAAGACAAATGAAACGTTTTTCTATTTCAGCGAACCATTTTTCTGGGTCTTCTTACAGTGCACTTCTACTATTTTTTTTGGTGTCTTAATTTTATACTATGTTATTGGGTTCTTCTAAAAGACCCAGAGAACCCGCTCTGGGAGTGTTTGGGGGCAGGAGCGGGCTGGGAGCGCCCAAGGAGCGCCTGGGCACCCTTGGGTTCCCTGTGGGTTCGCTAGGAGCAAGTAGTCCCATAATGGGGGACCAAGTTAATGATGTACTGTGATGTCCCCTCGCTAGACAGTTCTCGGGAACAGAGCGTTAGCCCTTTATTGGACCCTTGTGGGCTAGCCAGTTTGGATAGAGGGTCAGTGGTGCATTTTGGAGAGTTTGTTTGTTCGTGTTTTCAGTGGACAGTGTTTAGATCACAGTGAGCATTGGCATTCCAGGAGTTCATCGCTTCTGACGGCACGAGATTATCCTGAGATTTGAGCTTTTTACGGGATTTTAAGTGATTAAGTTAATTTATTAACTTAAAACGCCCTTTTAATAAAGTCACATTGACTTTATTTATATTTTTATATCACTTAAATGAAAAAGGGAGGATTATAATATTTTAATGACTTTAAATATTATAAAAAGTGCGCCCAACTATTGGAAAGGGATATATTAAAATATTATAATATTTTGAAAACCTAAAATGGGCGTATCTTTATGGAAATGCGTGCTTTGCATAAAGAGGCATTTTTGGCAATAGAAACTCACCTTTTGATTATTTCGAATTGCCTTGTGCATCTTTTCTCTGAGCATTCTCCTGAGAGCAGGGTTTGATCATTGTGTCCATTGGAGAACGGAAACTCTTCAGTGTTGAGTACGTTTGAGGCTGTGAGAGATCAGCTGAATCCGTACGGTTGAGGGCTTCACACAGAAGTTCTACAGATTTCAGACAGAGCTTTATTTATGCAGTTATTTGTGTTTGGTAATAACTGAGGGGTTCTTGGTGGCGTACTTCTTGCTTCTGGAATTCTTCTTCAGAGATTCATTTCCTTCTTGTTCATGGCCGTACGGCCTACCTTGGTTTTTGTGCCTTGAGAAAGGCGTGTGAAGCAGTTAAGGAAAACGCCTTCTTTTTGAGAGGGTTTTGGCATCCATCATGGGCGGCTAGCTATTTCAGTGCTTTGTGACCAATTTCTGAGCTGGAGAAACCTTGTCTGGAGTTGTGGCGTGCATTTATGCCTGTTTTCACCATTTCCAGCTGTAGACCTGGCCAGTTTCTTATTTAAATAATCTGGAGCCTGATTGGTATGTTTATCATTCTTAATCTATCTGTTGGTGTTTAATATTATATTCTGTACTTTCATTCTGAAGAAATAAGATCAAAATCATCTTTTATGAGCAAAAATATGCTGCGCCCCTTCTCTTCTGTCTAATAAGATTTCTTTAAAAAACTAAAAAAAACAATTAAAGACTTAAGAATTTGGGGGTTTTGAGCTGAGAGCCAGCAGGGCTCATCACAGTGGTATCAGAGCTCACATCCTGCCAGCTTGTGGGGTTTGAGAATTTATGAAGTCAAACAGAGAGGGTTTTGGTAAGTCCTATTTCAGAGGTGGTCCTAGAAATCAAAGAGGCGACCAGAATCCATTTCCACCATTTCCGTTTGCAGATCAGGAGGAGGAATTAGATTGGGACAATATGGCGAACAGGGCTGGAGAAAGTTCTCACAGAAATAACTGGGAGGATGAGGACAGAGAAGCCAAAGACGTGCTTAGAGGCATGGTTGCAGGGCAAGAGCAGGTTGCAACTATTCTTCAACAACTCAGCACGAATGTTCAGAATTTGTCATTAAACAGAGCTCGTAGTTTGGATTCAGATAGAGATGGCAGTATCCATAGACAGCCACAGAGGATTATAGATCCAGTACGCACCTATGAGAGAGCTACTTTTCCCACGTTCACCAGAGATGATGCTGAGGAAGTGGATGAAGCTGAACAAGGTGGTGAAATAAATTTTGCAGATAATATTATGGCGATGCATGATGAGTGGGATAATTTGCCACCAAGGGTTAAGGAGCACCTTAACTTTGACAGGTTTATGAGCCAGAAGAGAGAGCACACCAGGAACAGGAATGACAGGCGTCCTAGACACAAACAGAGTGATCTTAAACAGGCAACCAGCAAACTAACTTTAGTACACTTTGATGGCAGTGGCAGAGTTACAGCACGTGCCTGGGTTAGTAAACTGGATACTTTCCTGACACTACGCCCCATGCCTGAGGTGGATGCCATTCGCTTTGCAGCACTTCATCTAGATGGCGTAGCACATGACTGGTGGATTCATGGTATGACTACCCTTCATCATGACAGGATTACCTCTTACCAGGAGTTTACTGATAGACTGGTAGAGAGATTTGACAGAAGGGATCCTGAGCTTTTCTTCAGAGATTTAGCACAGCTGAAACAGTTAGGTAGCTTGGAATCGTACATTGGTGAATTCCAAAGACTATCTGTTATGGTGACAGGGATCTCAGAGAGAAGGCTGGTCATATTATTTATTGAAGGTCTATTCGAGCCCATGAAAGGTTGGATAAAAGCATTTGATCCACCTACCTTACAGGAGGCAATGAGGAAAGCTCGCAGCATGGAGCTATCTACACCTCGTAAGCCTTTTAGCTCGAACTCGAAGCCTACAACATCATACACGGAAAATAAATCAGATCCAAAGAAGGCTGATAATACAGATCAGAAAAAGAAATTTGCAGCCCCTTTAGATCGAGAAACCATGAATGATTTGAGAAGGAGAAAACTCTGTTTTTACTGTAAAGGTCCGTATGACTTTAATCATGATTGCCCCCTCAAACCAAAAGGACAAAACAAGCACATGGAGTGGTTTTATGAGGGAGAACCATTGACTGATTTTTCTGATCAGCAAGCTCCAATCTATGATACAGATGGAGAAGAGTCAGAAAATGAAGCTGAAATTGCAGTGGAAACAGAACTTAAGGAGGCTCATATGTCCAGCATGCAGAAGGAGGGTTCTTTCAGACTCCGTGGGATCCTAGCTGGTCAAAGGGTCATATCTCTCCTTGATACAGGTGCAACCCATAATTTCATCGACTCACGGTTAGTGGAGAAACGGGGTATTCAAACTCAGCAGTTTGAAGGCATACGTGTGAGGGTTGCAGATGGGAACACTCTCGATTGTGAGAGGATGATACCTGATTTGCCTTTGAAACTTAATAATTTTGAGTTCAAAGCAGATTTTTATGTTGTAAACATGGGTGGAACTGATTTAGTTCTTGGCATGAAGTGGCTTCATGCAATAGGAGAGTTCACGCTTAATTTGCGTGACATGGAGATGAAGTTCACCATTGATGGCACAAACCATGTTCTCAAAGCCATCAGGGACAGCAACCTTAGGGAGATTTCACTTCGGAGAATGGAGCGTTTGATTCGTAATGATATGGTAGAGTGGGCTGCTGAATGCAAGCTAATGCCTTCACAGTTGGATCAGCAAGCTTCTTCATACCATCCAGATGTGCAGGAACTTCGAATCAAACATGAGAAAGGTATTCAGTGCTATTCCACCAGGCAGGCCTCCTGATAGAGGTATTGAGCATATTATAGAGCTGGAGGAGGGCACGAAACCGATTATGATTACTCCTTACCGGCACCCCAAGCGTCTGAAAGATGAGATTGAGAAGACTATTCAGGAGCTGTTAGCTATGGGGCACATCAGGCCGAGTAAGTCACCCTTTGCTTCATCAGTTGTTTTGGTGAAGAAAAGGATGGTACACTTAGAATGTGTATCGATTACAGAATGCTCAACAGGAAAACCATTAAGAACAGGTATCCTATTCCTCGGATAGATGAGTTGATAGACGAGCTTCATGGAGCTTGCTACTTCTCAAAGATTGATTTGAGAACAGGTTATCACCAGATCAGAGTCCGAGAAGAGGACATAGAGAAAACGGCGTTCAGATGTCACTGTGGACACTTTGATTTTTTGGTTATGCCATTTGGGTTAACCAATGCTCCAGCCACGTTTCAGTCGACAATGAACAGGGTTTTCCATCCTCATTTGAGGAAATTTGTTTTAGTGTTCTTCGACGACATCCTGGTTTATAGTAAATCATGGGAAGAACATATGGTACACTTGGATGAGGTACTGAGTATACTTGACAGGGAGTCCTTGTATGCCAAGGAGTCCAAGTGTGCATTGGGCATGGCAGAACTTTTATATCTGGGACACATCATCAGCGGCGCAGGAGTCAGCATGGACCCAGAGAAGGTTCGAGCCATCATTGATTGGCCTACACCTGAGACCTTGACACAGCTCAGGGGATTTGTAGGATTGTGTGCTTTCTATCGTCGGTTTGTTAGTGGGTTCTCGCGGCATGCTGCGCCACTAACCGATTTGACTAAGAAAGGTGCTTTTGAGTGGACACCATTAGCACAAGCATGCTTTGAGAAGTTCAAACTTCTCATGACTTCGTGTCCTGTTTTGGCTTTACCGGACTTCACTAAACCCTTTGAGTTACATTGCGATGCCAGTGGTGAGGGTATTGGTGCAGTTATTATGCAGGATCGACACCCTATAGCTTATGAGAGCAGGAAGCTACGAGGGCTTGAACGGAGTTTTAGTATTTATGATAAGGAAATGTTGGCTATCATGCATGCGATGGCCAAATTCAGGCAATACTTGATTGGTAGTAAGTTCACTGTGAAAACCGATCATAATAGTCTGAAGCATTTTCTTGGGCAGCGAGATCTTAATGAGAGACAACAAAAATGGGTCAGCAAGCTTCAGTCTTACGATTTTGACATCTCTTATGTTAAGGGCACTCAGAATGTGGTTGCTGATGCGTTATCTCGCCGTCCTCACTTGAGTTCTGTTACATTGGTTTCAGAAGATGGAGACATCAGATAGTAGCAGAGTATGCTAAGGACCCATGGGCCTCTAGCATCATAGATGGATCAGTGTTGGATGACAGGTATTCACTTGTAGATGACCTTATCATCTACAAAGGAAGGATTTTATTGGTCCCAGGTTCTGAGATGAGGGACAGGGTTTTGAGGTCATTGCATGATTCACCCATGGCAGGGCATCCCGGGTACTATAAGACCTATAGGCAGGTACGGGAGAGATTCTCTTGGAAGGGTCTCAAGTCCTATGTACTCCAGTATGTCAGGGAATGTCTTGTTTGTCAGCAGAACAAGCAAGAGCACACATACCCTGCAGGTCTTCTACAGCCGCTTCCTATTCCTGAGAGGAAGTGGGATTGTTTATCCATGGACTTCATCACGGGCTTACCAAAAGCTCAAGGGAAGGACAGTATTTTCGTGGTGGTAGATCGATTGACGAAATATGCACACTTTTTCGCAATCACTACTACACACACGGCTACTCAGATTGCTGATTTGTTCTTCCGAGAGGTATTCAGGCTGCACGGTTTACCTCGCAGTATAGTTAGCGACAGGGACAGCAGATTTATGAGTAACTTCTGGCAGGAGTTATTCAAGCTTTGTGGGACAGAGCTCACCCCTAGTACCAGCTACCACCCCCAGACAGATGGGCAGACGGAGATCGTCAACAAATGGGTGGAAGGGTACTTGCGTAACTATAGTTCTGGGCAGCAGAAGGCATGGGTGAGGTGGTTATACTTATGTGAGTACTGTTACAACACCACCCATCACATGAGCATCCAGATGACACCATATCGAGCGTTATATGGATATGACGCTCCGAGCTTTCTTGATCTATTGCTGAGTGACAGTAGAGTTCCCAGTGCTGGTGATTTGTTACAGGAGAACCAGGATATTATGAGAGCACTTAGGGAAAATATACAGAAAGCCCAAAATCAGCAAAAACAATATGCTGATCAGAGACGAGTAGAGCGGTCTTTCGAGATCGATGATTTGGTGTACCTGATGCTTCAGCCGTATAGGCAGTCTACCCTTCGCAAGAAGGGCTCCGAGAAACTTAAGCCGCGATACTATGGACCTTTCAGAGTTGTCAGACGTGTGGGTCAAGTGGCTTATGAGCTGGATCTTCCGGTGGACAGTAGAGTTCACAACGTGTTCCATGTGTCGCGCCTCAAAAAGGCGTTGGGACAACACGTAATTCCTTCTATTGATTTGCCACCCCTGGATGATGAGGGCAAATTAGTTTTGATACCTGAGGCCATTCTGGACTCCAGAGAGCGTCATCTTCGGAGGCGGGTCATCAGGGAATACTTGGTTAAGTGGAGGGATCTACCGGCAGAGGATGCGACGTGGGAGAGTGACAGTGTTCTTCAGCATCCAGCTTTGAGTTTGCTTGTGGACAAGCAAATTCGGGGAGGGCGGACTGTGATGTCCCCTCGCTAGACAGTTCTCGGGAACAGAGCGTTAGCCCTTTATTGGACCCTTGTGGGCTAGCCAGTTTGGATAGAGGGTCAGTGGTGCATTTTGGAGAGTTTGTTTGTTCGTGTTTTCAGTGGACAGTGTTTAGATCACAGTGAGCATTGGCATTCCAGGAGTTCATCGCTTCTGACGGCACGAGATTATCCTGAGATTTGAGCTTTTTACGGGATTTTAAGTGATTAAGTTAATTTATTAACTTAAAACGCCCTTTTAATAAAGTCACATTGACTTTATTTATATTTTTATATCACTTAAATGAAAAAGGGAGGATTATAATATTTTAATGACTTTAAATATTATAAAAAGTGCGCCCAACTATTGGAAAGGATATATTAAAATATTATAATATTTTGAAAACCTAAAATGGGCGTATCTTTATGGAAATGCGTGCTTTGCATAAAGAGGCATTTTTGGCAATAGAAACTCACCTTTTGATTATTTCGAATTGCCTTGTGCATCTTTTCTCTGAGCATTCTCCTGAGAGCAGGGTTTGATCATTGTGTCCATTGGAGAACGGAAACTCTTCAGTGTTGAGTACGTTTGAGGCTGTGAGAGATCAGCTGAATCCGTACGGTTGAGGGCTTCACACAGAAGTTCTACAGATTTCAGACAGAGCTTTATTTATGCAGTTATTTGTGTTTGGTAATAACTGAGGGGTTCTTGGTGGCGTACTTCTTGCTTCTGGAATTCTTCTTCAGAGATTCATTTCCTTCTTGTTCATGGCCGTACGGCCTACCTTGGTTTTTGTGCCTTGAGAAAGGCGTGTGAAGCAGTTAAGGAAAACGCCTTCTTTTTGAGAGGGTTTTGGCATCCATCATGGGCGGCTAGCTATTTCAGTGCTTTGTGACCAATTTCTGAGCTGGAGAAACCTTGTCTGGAGTTGTGGCGTGCATTTATGCCTGTTTTCACCATTTCCAGCTGTAGACCTGGCCAGTTTCTTATTTAAATAATCTGGAGCCTGATTGGTATGTTTATCATTCTTAATCTATCTGTTGGTGTTTAATATTATATTCTGTACTTTCATTCTGAAGAAATAAGATCAAAATCATCTTTTATGAGCAAAAATATGCTGCGCCCCTTCTCTTCTGTCTAATAAGATTTCTTTAAAAAAACTAAAAAAAACAATTAAAGACTTAAGAATTTGGGGGTTTTGAGCTGAGAGCCAGCAGGGCTCATCACATGTACCAAGCAGTCCCAAAATGGGGAACCAAGTAGTCCCAAGGAGGCCAAGGGGGTACCAATGGTATAGCACCTTGGGCTTAGGAGAGATGGCATTTTCGGGGCACCTGTTGTAATCTCACCCCTCCATCACAGTGAATTAGCACAAGAGGTCAAACCATAGAGAGAGGGAAATGGTTGGCAAGATGCGGGGATAATGGAAAGGGGACGCCTCCTAGGTAGACCACCTCATATGGATGGCATGGGCCACATGAGGCCAAGGGGGATGGTATATCCGCTCTTGGGCCTAGAGGGTCCTAGGCACCCCATCAAGTCATGTTCTTCCATTCTCTTCTATGGTTGAGCCCTCCAAGGATATTAAATGCTTTGTGATTGTATTAGTAATTTGGCCTTGAGTTTACTAATATTTAATTATGATAATCTGCTAATTAGGATTATTGTGGTAAATGGCTATAATCTGCTAATCAGTGTGATTGTGGTAAATGGTTTCTAATTTGTGTGCAGGGCTTCAATTGGGTGAAAGGTATTCTCTAACCCATCTGTTCATTTAAAAATTAAGGATTTAGGGCAAATTTAGGGCATTCCCAATTAGGGGACATTACATTTTACCTATGGTTAATCAAGTAACTCTGCCTATCCCTTGGAGGACAACCATATCAGAGGTATGATGGAAGATGAGAAATACCAAAAGTTCATTTGGGTCCAACAAGGGTCAAATGAAGTTGTCATAGGAAATGTGATTGTTTGATTTGTATCTGTGAGGAGTTGGATAAACATACCTCCACAGCTAAACATATCTCCACAGTCTTCAGTCCAACAAAACTGAAGATCATCCACACAACAGTCTGTCTATCAACATAATCATTATTAAATTATCCAATATAAATAGTTTATGACGCCATTTGGGCCTTATCTATAAAGTAAATACAGCCATTGACAAAATTAAACTCCATTGATTAACAAAAATGTTCCATTGAACAGTGAGATCACCGGTACTGGTAGTACCGATTTATATTGAGAGAAAAGAAAATTTATTTGAAGCTTCTGTTTTGTTATATTATTTGTATTTGGCTTTTTTTCAAGGCATCCAGTCTTGTTGTCGTACAGATGTTTGGATTTCTTATTTCTGAATGTAAGATAATCTTTTGAAATATTTTGGCATATTGTGTATTGTACAGCCAATAATGCATGTTAGTGGGTTCTAGTGGGTTGACAGAAAAAATTCATAATTTTGCAGAAGGTGAAAATGGCTTGGAGAATCACACTCTGGAACTTTATGTCGAATGTGCTTTGTACCTTGATGGTGTTCTATTTGGGCTTCCTACAAGAACAAAGTTAGTAGTGAAGTATAATGTTGCTTCTTTTCTATAATTCTGTTCAACATGTAACAGACACTTCTGGTTTGCTATTTCTTTATTAACTCAAGCTTTCGATATTTGTGTATATGTATTGCTTTGAATATGAGCATCTGTAGCAGTATATTCTTTATATTCTTTGTGATACAGGTTGGAATCTACAGAGAAACCAAATTACTGGAATGCATACAGTACATTAACTGCAAAATACAGAGATCTGACTCCCTATGCACAGCTTGCTTTCACTGTAAGTTTGAGTAGGCTCTGTATTATAATTCATTGCGTTTTTTTTGACCATAGATATAATCAGTGTTTCTTTGAGTGTTTTCGAATCTAGGGATGGGGAGACAGGGTTTGGAGATGGTAATTATTTTTCCAGATTATGGGGACAGTGGGGGAAGGGCTATTAATATAATATATGAAATTAATTAGAAAAACAGTAAAAGAAGTTGCATTTTTTCATTTATGTAAAAAAATTAAGTAAAAGAAGCTGAAATTTATACAAAGTCGTACTGTTGTATGACATTTTGCATCAGAGGCAGTTAACCATAATATATTTCACCCCTATCTTAAGCATTTTGAGTGAAAAATGCTGCTTTTGTTATTTCAAGCAAAAGAATGCTGTTTTTTAATCCAGTGCAGCTCAAAACATTATTTTTTAACTTTTTAAATGCAGAGTGGGGGTTTTGGGGTAGCAGCTCCCTCTGGGGTCAAGGGGCCTTCATGGCATATGCTATTTTTCATAATTTTGTTGCTTCTCAACCAATTTCTGAACTTTTTTTTTTTTTTTTCAGATTTTTTTAATGTTTAATGGCTATCTTTTTAAATAGTCTGCAGTTGATTTCCTCTTCCACCCTTCCTTGTTTGGTGATTGCAATAGATCGTGGGCTAGGGTTTTTATAAGTCTTTTAGGTTGGGAGCTAAGTTACCAAAATCGCTCATATGCCCTAATGATTCTGGGTACTGGTACGCATCCGAATAGGATACGTATAAAAACCCTGTGGAATCGACCAGGGTACTGCATTTTTTAATCCTGAAACGTATTTTAAAAAATAGACATTTTTCCGACGTTTTTCTAGTCGACGTGGCGTGTTTGACCAATTCTGAAGTCTCGACATAGATTTCGAAGATTACATCTATCATTTCTTTACTTTTTGTGGAGTCAGATACTCAGCGTGCTTCCAGTGCAAGTGCTAGTGGGCCTGCATGTTGTTCTACTAATTTACCTACATCATCTAATGTCAATGATGATGTTGATTTTAATCTTCCTGATGACCCATATGATGCCTATTGTTAATTGTATTATTTTGTTTTAAATGATGAACCAATG
This sequence comes from Sequoia sempervirens, assembly GCA_007258455.2. Classification (NCBI taxonomy): domain Eukaryota; kingdom Viridiplantae; phylum Streptophyta; class Pinopsida; order Cupressales; family Cupressaceae; genus Sequoia; species Sequoia sempervirens. The sequence continues at coordinate 15,645 of VDFB02388144.1, read as the reverse complement.
AACAATGAATTCAATATAATTATATACCTATCGTAACATTCAAGTTTTGAAAAATTGATATCAAATTAATTTAGTATAATTGTATTTCAGATTTGTTATATTTATGGTAGTTCTAAGTTCTGTTTAGCATATGCATGATATGTGGTATTCTAAATTTAATTCTTGTTTTTACTTTTTAGGCTGCAAATATGTCTATATCTATGATTTTTATATGTTTTATGTACAAACGTACGCATACGTACCCACCCCCCCCAAAAAAATTGTCGTACTGGCATACTGTACATGTACCCGTACCCACGTACCCATACCTGATTCTGAAACTTAGGTTGGGAGGCCTTGTTGGGACCCCCTTTTACTTTCAGGGTTAGGGTTTTCCGCTTTTTCTCTTTCATTTTTGTTTAATAAAAATTGTTGTGTCATTTTATAAGAACGTTAACAGTTGTCTTGACAGCCCTGGACCGGCTAGAGATGGTGAATTGCAGGTGATGATGGGGGGACGTTTTGTCCCCATCCCGCCACTCTTGAGACATCCCCTTGCTGGGGAATGACCCCTAAACCCTGGGGATGTGTTCCAGGGGAATGCTGATTATAATTTTTGCAAAAAATTAACAAAGAGATTCATGAGTATTTTGCTGCTTCCATATAAGTGATAGCAATCTGGTATTAATACTTCCTGCTTGAAACTGTACATGGTTCTAGAGGAAATACTAGGTGTTGGATACGGTAAAATGTACAAGTTTACTTCTTTGTTTTGTTATCCTCTTTGAAAGGTTTGATGTCTGAAAAACAAGAAGATGGTGATTGAATAGGAAGGATGATCACTAGTAATCAAACTCCGTCAACAGCACCAGGGTAAACTGTAGGTCTTATTGGGAATGAGAAAAGTACCATTTGTTGAAAGGCCCATGATAATGAAGAGCTAGGGTTTTTGGTACAGTTCTTAAGCCTTTGTTCTGGGCCTTTTTGGATGATACCTTCAAAATATCATATCTGAAGGCTTAAGGATCGAAGGTTAGTGGTAGGAGATAGGGTTTGTTAGAATCCAGACAAGGATAGATGCTTCTTCAAGTCGGCTTTGTCTTCATTAGTAGTCACAGATTGTTTTACTCACTTTTTTTTTGATAAAGGACAATTTATATTGATATAAGGAAATTTTTTACTTCCTAGGACTGGGAGAGCTTAGGGCAAAGGCAAAACAGTGTACAAATTATAATCAAATCTGCTTGAAAGTTCCAAAAAAAAACCAGCAAGGAATAGAAAACAAAGACAATATTTACAATTGCTGGTCAATAGTCAGCAAGATCATAGAATAACTGTTTGAACTGTCATAAGCATTAGGAAACTATCATTTTAAACGAAATTTGTTATCCACTGACATGTAGCATTGTAGCCTTAAATGGTTTCATCAAGATAGAAACAGAAAATTAGTAACTCATGCTGCTTTGGGGCTTTTGAAGGGATTTGCAGTGTGCACTGGGTTTGATCCTCCATTGCAGTGTGCACCTCCTCCTGAGGCACCCAAGCTAGGGCAGCTGAAGTAGGGTGTGTGGACTAAACTGTCTGATTTGGCATCTTGCCTTGTATGAAAGGTAGCTTGGGCATTTTGTTGCTTGACTTCAGCAAGCCTTTTCCTAATCCTCTTTACAGTAAGAAGTTGGTCAATGGCTTCAGTTCTGCTTGGGAGTGTCATGTCCCCGTTTTAGTTGACACTGTTTGTCGAGGAGTGAGCCTATTATTTCGATCCTCGTAGGCTGACAGAGAGGTGCAGAGGATCATCGGAGGCAGTTGCTCAGTGTTTGATAGCTCCAGTTTTGCAGTTGTGTCAGGTTGGGGCTTCGCAGAATCTTCCAGAGTGCTTTTTCAGGAACTTTCTATTTTTAGAAAGTTAGGTCAGGCGGAAGCTGCTATTTCGGGCAGGGCACCTGGTTCAACCTTTCAGCTCAGAATCGACCCAGTTCAGCAGTTTGATTATCAGACGGAGGAATAAGGAGTATTTAATGCATTATTAAATATTTAATAATTTGACTTTATATTATAGTCACTTTATTGAAATATTAAAATATTTAATTAACTTGGCCTGTTATAAAGTATTTATTATACTTTATAATAAAGTATTAATTTTTGACTTAATGAATATTTATTATTCATTAAAATAAGCGCCAGTTATTAAATAGATTTCTCCTAAGTCTTAAAAGGACGAATTTAATCATTTTATTAAATGATTATAAAAAAAAGAGCATTGGGTCGAATTTTAATGAAGAGGATATATTTATTCAATGAAAGGCAAATCGAACCATGATGAAAATGTTATTCTAATTTGTCTTTTGCTCTGAGCATCGGAGTTTGCAAACCTTAGGGTTTCTGGTAGACGATCGTTTCTGGAGAACGAAAACTCTTCAGAGATCAGGCAGACTGAGGCTGTGCAATACCAGCTGAAGCTTGCACTTGGTGGTTTCATACAGAGATCACAGATTGGATTTATTGAGTCAGTTATTCAGTGTTAGCAGAGAATCTTCATCAGATCAATAAGGCGACTTCATCAGAGGACACTTTCCAGAGATCTGGCAACATTTCTTGGAGGCCGTACCTTGTCATTTATTGCTGTCAGCCGTACTTTTTCTGTACCTTTCTTGGCCGTACTTTCACATCTTCAGAGGAACGCCTGTATTCTTCAACTTCTGGTGTTTTCTTTTTGGGCGCCTTGGTACTGGGGATTATTTCTTGCCTGTGACTGGAGAGCAAAGTGGAGTTATTAATTTCTATGTGCATTTATTGCTGCTACAGCCGCCATTAAAGAGAAATCAGGTTTTTTCAATAAATTTATTGTAACTCATGCTTTATTTAGATTTTTGTATTGTAAATGCTCTGGAAGTAATAATAAACAGTGCGCCTACCTTCTCTGATCATTTCCCAAGCTTTTCTAGAGTTATTTAAATTTTTATGAATTTATTAGCAATTTTGAGAGAAATCGCAGCTTTACAATTTTGCCTGAAAACTCATCAAAATACAAAAAAACACAAATTTGCAAAAAACATCAAATCACAGTTAGGGTTTCATTTTGAGAACCACCCGGGTTCTGACAGGGAGGTGCTTAGAAATGTGACATAGACACAGGAGACAATCTTTGTTGTGCTGCAATGCATTCCTACAGAAATTTGATGCATTTTTTGTTGGTGAATCAATTTACCATCAGAGCATCAGATTTTTAAATGAAAGTGATGTCAACAATTTTTCAGCTAATTTCCCAGCAACATTTTGGATGTTCACTATGATGGTTTCAAAAGTGCTAATCAAAGCAGAATTTTCTTTGTTCTCCTCTTTGGACTGCTGGAAGTCTCATGCAGAATATAAGAAAAAGTCTTAAAGGGAATGGAGGAAGCTCAATAGAAGAGGGGATATTTTAGTTACTTCATGTGGGAAAATAAGATGTACAATATCTTCCTTGAGGAGCATTTGAAGCCATTCTAGCATTAACTCCCGGAATATTTAACTGGTTGAGATCAAAAGAAAGGTGAATAAACTGAGGCAAATTGCATAATTCAACAGTTGAGTAGGCCTTGAGTGCAAGGTAGGTGTTGAAGTTTAGGAATATTAAATGCAAAGGTGGGAAGAGGAGTATCAGACCAAGCGATGGATTTGAAATGTTAGATACCTTGATGCTGGACAGTCATCTCTTGGTAAATTACTATATTCACAGGCTCTTTCTCATCAATTCTGATGGGTTATCTTCTTTTGAGGGTAAGCTGGTCATGTGCTCCATCTTTTGACTAATGAAGTGAGACATGGATTTTTTCTTCTCTATGAATTTCTTCCTTTTGTCCTCTCTTATAAACATTATAGGGGTAATGAAGAACTCTCAAGTATTTACATTTCCCATTTGAGGGATTCTCTTTCCTATCTTTTTACTTTTCAGGTCTCCTAGGAAACTTGCACTTATTCAATGACATTCCTGTTGCAGTACCCAAGGAAAGAAATTTGGATTTAGAAAACCTTAGAAATTAGTTGCAATTTGTGCAAAGATATTTTTGTACGGTTTTAGTCATCTAGGCATGATTAATTCAGATGGATAAATGTGCTGAAGAGGTTTAGCAAATGTTTAAGCCCATCTTCCTCCTTGCATAATAAAGACAAAGCTAAATATTTCCACATGCTAGTCCAACTTTTAAAAGAGCTCGATCTCCTGCTTCTATTGACAAAGATTTGCTGAAGGTCAAAATAGAGAAAAATGAGTTAAGAATGCCACTAGGATAGAGCAAACTTTTGCCCCAGTTGATTATGTTAAATATGAAACAAATGTTGGGTACCCTTGACTTGTTTTGGAAAAAAATGACATGAAGAAGAATGGGAGGGGTGGGGCACCACAGGAGCAACTACTGATCATTGGCATAGACTTCTTGATGGTTTCTTGGTATTGGAAGCGGTAAAGACATTAGACTATAATAATCAATCCAATTGATTATTCTAGGATCTTTTACAGTTTTTAATATCGTGATATGGTTCAGTTTTATGTACTATAAATTCCTCTCCTAGGGTTTGATAAAATTATGAATGAGAACAGACTGTGGCAGTATCAGAAGGGCAGTAAATAGACTTGTTTAGCATGCCTGCATTTTTATTTTGAAGGTTGTGTATAATGCTAGATAATAAATATTTTGAAATAACAATTTAGATGGAGATGTAAATGGAAAATGGAGTAGTGGGTAATGGTTAGCTTCCTCCTTTCTTAAGATGCATAACACATTACCTTCTTCTATGCCTTTATACTTATATTGCTGCTAATTGGGTAACTGTATTTCTGTAAATGGCATCATGCACAGATGAAGTTTTAAGTTGATGTTTCTTGGTTATATGCTTTCCTTTCTCAGATTTCGATGACATGGATAATGAATATGTATGGCACACTGGTTTAGTTAATTGCATTTAACAAAGTATATAGGCTCTTGTATATTTGTGTTCCCAGTCAGACATGGTAGTGGAGAATGAGAGATGATAAAAAACAGTGATAGTACTTGCAGTCATGGTCACTGTTTGCTAGCAAGAGCATAGACTGTTAACCTAGATTTAACTATTACAAATATGCTTTCCTACTTAAATTTCATACAGAGATTTGTTTGTCTTAAGTTTAAATTTAGATGTTGTGATTAAGAAATAAGGAGCAAAAGAATCCTTATATAAGGATGACAAATATCTTATCCACAAAGGATAAGGATGACAACTCATAAAGCAAAAAGGTAAATCTTATCCATAGAGGATAAGGATGACAAATATCTTATCCACAAAGGATAAGGATGACAACTAATAAGAAAAATATCTAAAGTCAACATGACTTTACTAAAGAAGATTCCTAAAGCATATCCTAAAAGCTAATTGACCATTACAAGATAAAACATTACTTTAATAGCATCAGTTAAAAAATGGGTTTAAAAAACATGCGAAAACCTAAAACATGTTTGGGGATGATTTAAGTCAATTGAAATGTGTTTGAACCTAAAAAAGTCAGTCAAAATTCGTGGAACATGATTTTTTTTTAAAAATTGTGGTTTTTTGATGTTTCTGCTTCTACGAAACAAATAATTGAGTCTAGAGCTAACATAAAACACAAGATGTCTCCTGCAAGATGTTCTCATGGCTTTCTGGTTCAAGAGCTTCTGCAAAACAGGTTTCCTTATATGTTAAGAATCTGTACAAGAGTCAATGGCATAGTGAAAGAATGATTTCTCTCTGAAAGAAACGTGACAATCAGTAGCATAATGTTCCCATTGTTCACACTTGTCAGATTACACTTTTTGCTTAATTTTGTGATGTGTCTAGTTGCTACTGTACTAACATAGGAAGAAGTGTCACTGCTATCATCCCCATAGTTGTCCTAAGAAAAATACTTTACTTACATTTGTAAGGTGGATGCTTCTTTTTCCCTTGGTTCGTACATGTCTGTGCCAGAAAAACACCTTCAGAACACTTCTCAGTGGGGTCTTTCATCTTTGACAATTGGCATTCACTGTGTGTGAGAAGTTCACAGATGCAATGTTGCCTTAGTGAGTTTGTCAGTAACTTGCAACATTTCCTAGAAATTTGTGTAGTTTGAGTTAAGCCCATTCAGCACTATAGAGATCTTCATATCATCTTAAGTTTTTCCTCATTTTGCACTGTATTTTTGCTTAACATTCTTCAACAGTGAGATATATTCTGCTGATTGTAATGATTGATGAGAAAATTTGGCCCATTTGGTTGTGAACACTCAATGGCAGTTTCTGTGGAACATATGCTGTACAGATTCTCTAAATAGAATTCTAGGATGTGTTTGAATACAAATGAAAGATGCCAAGCTGGAGGACCATAAATCATGGTTCTAAAACTTATTGAGTCCTTGCCCAACTTGTAAATGCTCATCATCCAGATCTGCTTGCCAGGTTTTAGCAAGTTTATTTTTGCTGAGTTTCTAGCATGTACTCACCAGAAACTAGACAACTAACAGAATTTTCCAAATTTTTTTCCTTTCTGTGGATCTGAATGATATTTCTCAATTTTCCTAGCTATGCATTCTCAAAATTTATTTCTTATTTTTAACAATATGTTTCATTTTATTTAAATTTATTTTGTAAATTTATATGTAATTTTAATTTGTTAGTAGTCACAGTCTTGGGCTGCCAAGTTTTGCTGAATCTGAGTTTCAAAACTATTCAATAAATATATAACATAAAGCAGATATCCTTTCTTTGTGCAAAAATCATAAAATTATGGGTTAGAACAACTCTAATTGATTCAGCAACCAGTTTGTAAATTCATGAATTGTGTTCCTCATTCAGGAATAATGTGATTTTGCTGTCACCAGAACATACCTGAGCTTTGAAATATGTTAATGTCTAATAAGTAATGTTCTGAGGACTTACACAACCATTTGAAACTGCAGGTTTGGGATGTATCTTCTTCCAAGCAGGATGTAGTGGTTGGAGGTGCAACTTTACGTCTTTTCAATAGCAAGAAACATCTTAAAACAGGACAGCAGAAGCTTAGGCTCTGTCCTGCAAGAAAAGCAGATGGTTCAGTTGATAGTACTACTCCAGGAAAGGTCTGAATTCATTCCTTTCAATGTCAGAAGTTTAGGTCAAGTTAAAATTTGATGATAATTTTGTTTAAGAAATTGTAATGCACTGAAATTTAAAATTTTAATCTGGAAAATGTTTGAACATGCAATAAGGTTTTGTGGTATGTTAAAATAATGTCGCTGATTACTATGTCAATAAAAGGTACCTAAGCATGAACGTGGAGAGATTGAACGCTTGGAGAAGCTAGAAAATAAGTATGAGCGGGGCCAGATTCAACGCATCAAATGGCTTGATGAACTCACATTCAAAGCTATTAGCGAAATAAAAGAGAGAGAAAGACAACGCATTGGGATGTCTCATTTACATCTTATTGTCCACCTGTGTCCTTTTGAGCACCCAGTTTTTTTCCAGGTTGGGTTGGTTTACTTTAACAAGTTATCCTAATATGGGAGGTCATTCCAATTAAAATTGTTTCTGTTGCACATTTTTTTACAGTTAACAGTTTGATGTATTATTTTCAAATTTTAGTAAACTTTGATTACAGTGCATGTCCCCAGCATTTCTTCTTGTTAAAGGTCTTTTATATAGTCAAAGTCAGATGGCAATGTGTGGCAGAGTCAGAGATCCTTAGGCGCATTTGAAAATTATAGTAGGAATATATTTGCTGGTCATTTTCTCTGATTAAAATGTGAAATGTGAACCATGTAAACTTAAGGAATATACACATATCTTGTACTGTCATATGTAATTGCATTTATTTGATTTCCAATTTGATTTGCTACTTTCCATTCTCTGTATATGGATATTTAGCATATTTTTTTTTTTCTTTAGACTATATTTATGTGGTAACAACACATGCTATGAATTGATGTAGGAACTAGGAGCTAATTATCACTTGCCATCTCCAATTTCTTCATCAAATGAGCATGTTCTTGTATGGGATCCGGAAGTTGGCCGAACCAATCCTTGTGAAAATAAGCAAGTGAAACTAGCCAGAAGTTTAACAAGAGGTGTAATTGACCGCGAGTTGAAACCCAGTTCTGATGAAAGGAAGTAAGAGTTCTCAATGACTTGTTTCACAATGGTCCTTCATTCTTTGTATTTGTTAGCTATGTGATGTCTATTAATTTACAAGCTATTTAATATAGTGGGACATCTCTATGTTAGGATTTTGTTCCACATCAATACTCTCTCCCTTTGTCTCACACTCACACATGCACACATGTTTTAATGAAATTGGATCAATGAAAAGAGGTCCTTAGGTCTTATTTGACTAGCCAAATGGATAGAATAATATAGTATCGAAATTTGTTAGTTGGATGCCATAATAAAGACACTATAAGGATGTTTGATGTACACAAAACAAAACAAAATTCTTGGTGCATGTTTGTCATATTTGCATAGGCCTTAGAAGATCAATCCATTTGGTGTAAGATGTGAAGTGCATTTTGTTGTACTATACAATTTTTTTGTGTTATGTCAAAGCCTTTTCAGTCAAACCCTTGTCTTTTCAATAAAACAAGAATCATATATTAGGGTTGTCTTGCTTGTCTTTGTGGTTTTGGTTATGTACCTTTGCAAAATTGACAATGGGGTTATCAAGTGAATCAACTAGAAGAAGTGAAAGTGTTTATGCATGAAAACAGCAAGTGCATGTCAAAAGAAGCATAACCAAACAATGAAAGTATGTTTGAAGGTTAAGGACTGCAATTCCCTCATCATGGGCACACTAATGAATGAAAAATATGCTATTATGAATAGTTGGCTTGTGGCTATTTTAACTCTTAATTAAGTCATTATCATTATTGTATTGTTATTTAGTTAGTTAGGTCAGGCTAAGGCTTATATATGTGATGAAACAATTTAATTAAGGCTACTAACACATATTAATATATGTATCTTTGTCTTATGTGCCAAGGTATGGTCAACCAAGGTGATGCAAGAGGGTTCTCTCCTCTGCTCAAAACACCATTCTAAAAACACAAAATCACTTTCATAGGCAACACTTTGCCCAACTACAACGTTCAACAAAATATCGATTGCAAGCAAATCTTGACTTTATCGGGTTAATTAAAAAATCACATTCATTGGGGCTTTCATGGCCTCATTTCTCTCAAACTTCTTATCAGCTCCTTCTCTTCTGTTCAGCTATTCTTGTCACACACTCTCCATAAATCTGCCTTGACGTTTTATGTTCACAAGTGCGGACCTATTCTATCCCATGCACCCTTATGATCATCCCTTGCGTGTCTTCTGATCCTTCGCAGCACTCCTATATCCACGTTTCCGTCCTCACAAACTAGCTTGTAGTGTTCTCAATATCTATCTATGTGCAGCCCTTAACTTGTTTCAAATCTGCAATTTTTATTTGAAATTCTCTTAACAAAAGGAACTCCCTCACACAGGCGCGGGCTTTCTTCTCCTTTATACACAGCCCTTCACATTCCCTCTCACTTTCATGGGCTCTCTTGGGAATTCAATTCTTTTTTTTGTCCCAAACCCTCTGCATTACTCTATCAGCCTTCTCTTGGCTTCCCCTTGGCGCCCTTTATGTGTGCTTTTAAATCTGCAACATTGCTCCAGTTCGACCCCTTCTCTCTTCCTATTCTCACGAGCAGCTCCTTTTCAATTCAATCGGCCTGCTTTGATATTATTCACTTGGCGCCCTTCCAAAACAAAAATTTCAGTTCCTTAATACACCGTGGCCCTTTGGACTTCTACTTGCCCTGTTTAAAACAATAACTCCTTCCTATCCATGGGCCGTGTTTGAAGCTGAAAAGGCAAAGTCTTTATTTCCAATTCTTAAACTGGAATCTATTGGCCTTTTTCCAAGATTTGATTGGCCTTTTCCAAAGTCTTCTTTTCTTGTTTTTAAATCTGCAAAAAGAAAATTAGAAAATCTTGTCACCCCTTCACATTCATCGATTCTCCAAGTAATCTTCTACCCGCTTCCCAATTTGCATCTCGCCCATTATTGTTTTAGAGGTCCTTTCTTGATGAATTTGGGCGCCCCCAAACATTGATTTCTTTGGGACAACGTTTTCTTTGAGGCAATTTGTTGATCGATTCATGTGCTTGATCTATGCTTTCACATTTGTATACGTGTTTACCTGTGCATTTGTAACTACAACATTGACTAATTTATGTTTTGAATATACAGGCAAAAGATAGTGAAGATTAGCTTTACATCAGCCAATTACAAAACATATCTGCTTCCATGTCTTGCTAAAGTGTGAATTTAAGAGGTTTAGGTGTTGAGAGAAAACCACACCAAATTAAACCAAAATTGCTAAATTAAAACCAACAATATTTTTGGTTGTTGTTGATTGCTTGTTCGTCCGTGTGCTCCTGCACCAGACACGCCGGGTAGAAAGCTTGTGAGCATGGGCTCACAATGGTGGAGTTGAGTAGTTGCACTACTCTTCCAGGTTGCCATAAACCTGCAGCGAACTCCTTCGCTATCCAAGTGCTGAAAATTAATCTTTCTTCCGCCTTTTCTAGCATTGTGCCAAAAAACACACCATCTTCCTCCAACAACACTATTTCTTCCTCCTCTTCCCCTTTGTGGACTTATGTCCACCAAAGCCCAACCTCCTCTGCCAAATGCTCTCCACACTCCTCTCTTCTTCCATGGGTTCAAACCCACCTCTAACTGTCCACCTCCACCAAACACAACTTGTAACATCTTCAACTATCTCTATACACAACCACACACCATCTGCAACATCTACTACATGTTCTGGTTTTCTATCCATCTCACCTTTTACTGCTGCATCTGAAAACAAAATATCATTATCAAAGAACAAGTTTACCTTAATTGTACCATTCACATCCTTGTCAACTGCAACTTCTCGCTCTTCTCTCTTCATTGCCCCTGTTGATGTTATTGCAGCTTCGGGCTTCATACTTCCTTATTTATTTGTGATTATTTAATGGCAACATATCTCTAAGATGGCTGACCTCCTTTGTAATTATTATTTATTATTTGTAATTATTTTTATGGTGGCTGACCTTGTCCTTGAAAAGGTGTGACCCCTCTAAGCAACACGTATATATAGGTGGTCACTTTCTCTCATTTGTGGATCAAGCAAGTTTGAAGTCTCTTCTCTTCTCTCAAGTGCGAATTACCAAGAGCAGATTGCGAATTCATCAAGTGCAAATTGTAAAGTCATCAAGAGCAGATTGCGAACTCTTCAAGAGCAGATTTGAGTTCCAAGGAAGTGCAGATTATTTATCTATCATTGCATCTTGTGAAGGTGCTGATTATTGGCCTTGAGATTTGCCTCATTGTAAAGAGACTTGTTTCCATTAAATATATATAAGAGATATATATTTGTTGCTGGGTTTTTTCTCCCTCAAGAGGAGGGTTTTCCCAGGGTATTTGTTGTGTTATTGTGTCTGATTTTGAATTAAATTTTTGTGTCATTAATCTGATCATAAAACTAACATGGTATCAGAGCGGATTTGAAGAAGATCTTGATCAGATTGTTATTAAAACGATACTTTTTTCTCTCTCATTTTGTCTATCTTTATCCGTTAGTCAAGATGGTGAATGGTCTTAAGATTGACGATAGACTCGAGGGAGCTTCAAATTATACATCATGGAGGTTCAAAATCATGCTCACCTTGGAAGAAAGTGAATTGGCCGAGTTCGTGGAGAGAAAAGTTTTTGAGCCTGCTGATGAGGAAGAAAAGATTCAATGGAAGAAGAAAGATACTAAGGCAAAGAAGATATTAGTTGATTCCGTGAAGGATCATATTGTTCCCATCATCTCTAAGATGAAGACGACAAGGGTAATGTTTAAGTCTTTGGAGGAGATTTATGAGATCAACAACACAAGCCATGCACTTGCATTGAAGCAACAACTTCATCATGTGAAGATGGCGGAAGGAGAATCTGTCATCGCTTACTTCATGAAGATTTCCGAATTGAGAGATTAGCTCTCTTCTATTGGTCATTTTGTTGATGTCAAGGATTTGACCATGCTTGCCCTTAATGGTCTTCCTTCATCTTGGGAGTCTTACATTCAAGGAATCAGTGCAAGATCGAAACTTCCCAAGTTTGATCATTTGAGGGCAGATTGTATTCAAGAAGAGTCTAGGTTGGCTGTAAGAGGTATGGGTCGAAGCTCTACAAATGAAGACATTCATGTTCTTTCCGCTCAATCCTTAAAGAAGAAAGAGAAAGGTGGAAAGAAAGGATATTTCAGGAGGAATAGAGATAAAGGAGCTGATGGTGCTCCCGCATTCAAGAAGAAGTGGTACCTCTCCAAAGTCCAATGTTTTCGTTGTGACATGTTTGGTCACTATGCAAAGGATTGCCCCACCAGGCCTAATCAACATGCTTCATTTGTGGATGTGGATGAGATCTCTCCTTAGAAGGATTCTAGGGAATTTCTATTCTAAGCCATGGGCCTGTGTTCAAGCCGTGAAGGTTGTGTGCTGATCTATACACAAGAGTAGCGTATCTTACTGCGTCCAGTATTTGCATCCATCAGAATATTTAAAGAGATAAGTATTCTTTGTTTGCTGAGTTATATCATTTAGTTGGATCTTGTAATTAGTAAAGAGAGATAGCGGTTTCTCTTGAATTGTGTTCACTAGCATAAGATTTTTTGAAGATTTAATTTATTGCATGTTGGTTGTGAAATTTTTGAGTGTGACTCTGAAATAAAAAGAGAATTGTAATTTTGATGGTATCATTCTCTAATGCATGAACTGTGATAGAGCCTTGAACTCTTGGAGAGAGTTGGTTCTACATGCTAACTACATATTGCATTCAAGAAATTTGTAGTTGTGCAGATTGTTTTTTGTTGTGCTAAGTTTGGCACTCTTGAGAGGAGTAAAAGATGGAAGAAAGAGTTATATGAAAATTAAATAAAGATAAGTTTCTTTATCCCTTAATTCTAATCTTTTGATATATTTCTCTTATAGGTTGATTCATTTATGTTTTAATATTGCTCATAAATTATTATGTATTTATGCTATAACCTGAGATAGTAAACCTTGTATGATTCTAGCCTTGATATTTCTTTGGATAATTATAAACTGTTAGTAATCTCTCTCCAAAATGCTTTCAGGACATTTCTAGGAGCAAGAAGGTGATGAGAGATTGCTTAGTGATGAAAAGCTTGAGGCACCTTGTGAGGAAGTCATATCGACCAAAGAAATGATCAAGCGTGAAGTCACAACTTGCAGCCATGAGACTGAGTTGGTGGCTAGAGGGAGTTCACTTCCAGAAGTCTTCTTTGCAATCTCTGAAGCAGGGATCAAGAGGGAGTTATGTGACTCACTGAGAAGAAGTGAAGGTTGTAGTGTTGCAAGGCCAAGTGTTAAATCCTTGAAAGACCTCTTCAACTACTGAGATCAGAATTGCACAAGACAGTCATTTGGATTTGATATTGGTAGCTCCGCAAACCTATTTAGAATAGAGTAATCTACTATGAGGTCGAGGAGGTCTACCCTGAACTCTCTACTATACCAGAGGTGTGCACTGAGGCAAGTGCTGCAGGCAATCTTGGACGAAGAGGTCAGAAGGTTGATGCAAGTGCTTGAAGATTCAGAGCCTACTGAACCTAAAGAAGATGGTAATCTAGTTGATCTTGGTTCTTTATGTTGATTTATGGAAACCCATTTTCAGAAGCTTAAGGAGGCTGCAGCTAGTTCAGATCTGGTGGATCCTACTATGTACAGTCAATTGATTGGATCGTTGATGTATCTATACTAGACCAGATTGCAGTAAGTGCATTTTGTCAAGTTCATGTGTGAACCAAGGAAAATACTTCTAGTTGCAGCGAAGCATATCCTGAGATACTTGTGTGGCATAGTTGGATATGGGTTGAGATATTCTACAGGTGTGGATTTGGAGTTGCATGGCTATACTGATTCTGATTGGGCAAGGTGTGTCACTGATCGAAAGAGCACCTCTGGATGTTGCTTTAGTTTGGGATCTGCGATGATCTCCTGATGTAGCAGGAAGTAGTCTTCAGTGGCACTAAGTACTGCAGAGGTCATGTACATTGCAGCATATGTGGTAGTTTGAGAAGCAATGTGGCTTCAGAAGCTCCTTGCAGGATTGTTTGGACAATCGTTGGAGCCGACTGTCATCCATTGTGTTAATTAAGCTATCTGGAGCCTTCTGTCAATACAGTGTTTCATGACAGAACTAAACATGTTATTGAGGAAAGCATTTCTGTTGAGGTATATCAGCACTGATGAGCAGACGACAGACATTCTCACCAAGCCTCTCTCCAGGATAAAGTTTGTGTACTTTCGAGATAAACTTGGTATGGTGGAGAATACAGCCTTAATTGAGGAGTCTTAGTATCAGTGATCCTCTTTAATGAGTTCTTCTTTGTGAGAGAAGTTCGAGGTGAAATCCCTTGATTAATGAGTTCTTCTTTGTGAGAGAAGTTTTAGGTGAAATTCCTTGATTAATGAGTTCTTCTCTATAAGAGAAGTTCGAGGTGAAATCCCTTGATTCCACCCTCTGGGAGAGCCATGGTGGATGTCATGTGTGTGATTTCATGACAGCGTCACGTGAGAGAGTCCGTGATGATTCCTCTTGTACTTGTGTTTTCACCCTCTGGGAGAGCCATGGTGAAAGTCATGTTGAGGTGACAACATCACGCAAGTGATGAACACTTGTACATACCATACATGGTTGTAGCCATTATGGTTGATATCACGATGAGGTGATATCGTTTCTTTTCCACATATGGTTGTAGCCATTGTGGTTGGCATCACGATAGGGTGATGTGTCTTGTATACCATGTTGGCGTTTAAATTAGCACCTCTGGAGTGCTGATTGTAAACGTTTAGCTATTTCAAATGTTTTGCAACACTTCTTCGTTATTTAAAGAGAAGTCCCTCTCTGCTGGGAGCAATGCGTAGGGAAGGGAAATGCTAACTAAAATTCCTATCTTTTTATGCTTCAGCAGCAGGACACAAGGGTGCATAAACACAATGCGCCATAGCTAAGCTTTTCTCTGGTTTCTGCAGATCTTAACTACGACTAACTAGCTTCTATCTATCCAATACCTTCAAGATGAACAGAGCATGAGGGTAAAGGAGCGGGAATGGGATGGTTGGATCACTTGAATTCGCCGTCTCCAGAGAATATGACCGAGGCTCTGAACTCTCGGGTATACACCGGGATAAGGTTGGTACAAGCAAACACTCTACACGGTAAACTAGATCTGAGACCTACCAAGGAGGAGGGACTCCTATCCGAGGTATGGGCTTAAGAAATAGTTTACTAGAAACAACAAAATCACGATGCCTTGGCCAACGAGTTTGCTAAGGAGGAGGGACTCCTATCCTAAGTATAGCTTGGAAGTCAATGCATTAAACAACATCAAACGATAACTGTTGATAACAAATATCCAAGGAGGAGGGACTCCTATCCGAGGAGGGAAATGAGACAACAAGCTATTGAATACAAGACATAGACATAACTCAAATAAGATGATCAAAATGCAAGCGCCTTCTGATATTCTTCTTCAATGCTTCATCAACGAATTACAAAAGTTGGGAAAGCAAAGGCACGAAATCATGCACAATTACAATCATCCAACGAACTCTCATCCAAGAGTGAACA
>VDFB02388143.1:0-15456 GCA_007258455.2 Sequoia sempervirens | reverse complement strand
CATTCTATTTTTTGGTTGTGTGTTATGTTGATAGAGGAGTGATGGACACACTTATATGCTTGGAATCTACAAAAAAGTAAATGTCTTTCTAGGGGGAGGTCATGAACAAAATATTGAAGGCCATGCTTGCCTCAGACCACCCTTTGGTCTTGTAGGCCATGAGGAAAGTGTTGGGGGTGGAGGTTTTGATTTCCCAAGGTTAACACTGATATTACGGTAATTTTTTTAGAAGTACTCTTATACATGGGTGTGAGCAAGGCCAAGGAGAAGCTATTGTGCTATAAGGTATGCTTGCATGATTTTCTCGATGAAATTGATGTGGCCCTAGACAATGTGGATGACAATATTCTTACTCCACTACCACAAAACTACTACATGTCGCTGGACTGGGGGTGGAGGCGAATAAATTCCCCGTTGTTCACACCTTGAAGCCAGAGGCATTGGAAAGTCGCTATGGGGAAATGGAGTGGAGCATAAATTTTTTGATGAGGGTGGCTGGTATTGCTTGGGTGCCTGGTGTGGGATAGGTGAAGGAATTCATGGAAGCGGAAGGGATAGAGTTGGATGTTGAAGATGAGAACAAGGAGGAGTGGGGTTAGGTCATGGGTGAGGAATAGGTAGAGAATTATTTTAGGGACATCGAGGAGATATCAAACAATTTGGATCATCACACTTGTGGCAACGACTGTCCTA
The DNA here is from genome assembly GCA_007258455.2 of Sequoia sempervirens. Classification (NCBI taxonomy): domain Eukaryota; kingdom Viridiplantae; phylum Streptophyta; class Pinopsida; order Cupressales; family Cupressaceae; genus Sequoia; species Sequoia sempervirens. Next base: position 14,763 of record VDFB02388143.1, on the reverse strand, counting down.
TGGTGCCTGGTGTGCTTGCAACATGAAACATGTGAGAGGAAGGTGATGGTTAGCCCTAGGTGAAAGGGAATAATGAACTTGGAAAGTCTTCCAAGAACTAGTATGCACCTTCAATATCTTATGTTTCTTTAAACAAAACAGATTTCAATCATCTTGATACAAGCACATACTACTATGTTATAAAGCAGAAAAGCAAAAATAGACATAGTTAAATTCCCATGCATTAACCCTTAGAGGAAAGTTTATGTAGTTTCAAATCTAGGAAAAATTCAGCAGCATAACAACATGTAAATCAACATTTCAAGAATGAGAAACATAAAGAATAGAAGAAAGATAGACAAAAGAGAAGAAAACACGATGTACGTGGGGAAAACCCTTTTGGGTAAAAAAACCCCATACTCCAAAGCATTGAACCAATGTATTAATCTGCAACAATAAGATTACAATTCATTTGCAGGCTTGCAACCTTAACATGGAGACTACATCTTGCTCTTCTAGAGGAAATTTGACATCACTTTTGAGAATGTGTAAATATTCGCATCAAAACCACCTAAGACATCCAATATATAGAGAATAAGAGCATGAAGGTGTCTTCAGAATGCTACAAGAGATGGCCGCCCAAATCATGGGTATATTTCAAACTCCATATTTTTACTCAGGACACTTGTCACATGACCGAACTTCATATGCCCATACTCTCAGGCACCCCAAAATTTCTATTAGGTAAGACAGCCCAATGTCATAGAATCTGTCATATATGGTAACTCTTTAGTTGTGTATATTCCCATGCTAATCCGACTAAAAATAGAAGATACCTCTTACTTTCTTTTACAACCTATCATAGGTCAAACTTGGGCACCCACTTTCCCCATGTGAATATGCCTTCCAATACTTATCCAACCTATCATAGAATCTGGCTCTTACATTTCATAAGATCGTCATAGGAATCCATCATAAGATCTTCATAATAATCCATCATAAGATCGTCATAAAATCCTTCAAAGATGTTAACACATGTCAAAGAATGTCTTCCCAAAGTGGGAAACCTACATTGTCTTGTGGGGACTACAACATCCATGTCACATCCCATGTCACCTCCCAATATTTCAACAACTCACCGTGCCAAATCATATTAGATGAAAAATTAATATGAGCAAGAAATTATAACATAAGCATTAATAAATTAATATTTAAATGCTAGGAAACTATAAAGGTTGAGACACATTAATTCCCAGTAAGCATTGGGAAGTGGTGGATGTCTATGTTGGACATGTGTCAAAATAATACCATTCATGTAATTTTATCAATAGCAACCACTTTGTCTATGTTCGAATAATAAAAGATGGGCTTGGCCTCACTTTTGTAGCTGTGGTGTGAGTGTTCCAAGGTCTTCTTGCACCACTAACTAAGAAGACTTTTTCTTGTCTTCATCCAAGAACCTGATACCTTCTAGGTTCTTGTTAGGCTTAGATTATTAACTAAGTCCTATTCCAACTCCTCTTCAAGAGTCTCACACCTTGTGCTTCACCTTGAAAGACTAACACCACTTTGAACTAGCAAACTCTCTCCTACACTTGGAAGACTCTAAGTGCCAACATCACACAAAACCTTGAATTGATTGCAGGGGTACCAAACATACTAGAAACATGCCATGTACCTCCAACTGGATCCATCTTGGATGGTCTTCAATCTTCTTTCTTACCGATTTCAAGAATTTGTCTTGAGAAGGCCTAATTCCTTGTAGCCCTTGACAGTGACCTTTTTGTCATTCTTGCCCAAACTTTCCAAACAACCTGAAAAACAAATCTCACATTCAGATACCCTTTTTGATCCTCTAAAAGATTCACAAGGTTTTAGTCCTCTGAGCCCTCCGTACACTGGTTTCCTATTATCTAGGTCAAATAGGGCTAAAAGACCTATTTACTAGGGTTTCACTGTTTCCTCACTCAAGACTAAATCAGATGGATTGGTAGAACCTCAATTCCTTCTGGCATGTTAGGTTATGACTAAACCCTATCTGGAACTGTACTTGTTCCGTACGGTACCTCTTTCCCCTGCCTGATCTCTTCAATTCTTGACTGTCAAACCTCTAACCGGGCACTCTAAGCTCACCTAGGGTTTGTTATTGCACACTGCTACTCGACTCCACATGACTCCTACCACTAAATATGTACAAACAAATGGCTCCCTTAACAAATCCATCTATTCTCAAGAAATTCCCGTGGCTAGATTTCATGGGGGAGCCATAAAAAGACAAACTGGTCAGAACAGAACCAGCAAACCCTCTAGTCCTTAACCTATCTAATCAAAACACTAAACTAACTCAAATGAACTTGCAGAATGGAAAAGACTTAGAACTACCCTATGAACACAAATGCAATGTCAAATTAATACATTCAATCCACTTGATATCACTGTCACTTCAAAACATTCGGAAAACACAGAAATTGCAGAGTCTTCTTCTTATTCCAAAAACAAAAGCTTGATTACAAAAACTAACTTCTTGAATTCGATCCACCTCCTTTCATAGATGTCATTTACCATGTTTGTAGGGTGTGTTGGTCGATCCCCCACTCCTATCTTTTAGGGGATCCAAGGCAACCGAGTTGCATGTAACATTTTCCATAATGGCAAATGTTGTCATGACAACTTTGTAACAACTTTTGGCAACTTACCATCATGCCATCTTCCTAACTCCTAGGACCTCTATCTCCTAGATTTCGAGCATCCAACTCCCTTAACTACCTCATGGCATCTTTCTAACAACATTCATGTGTTTAGAACACATTTAAGACTCCAATTCCAACTTAGGCTAAACAAAGCAAAAATATTAATGATGACTAAACATTGGTGAATCTTAGTCCTAATGACTAATTCACCTAACCACAACAATGACCTTCTAAGGTCCAAAACAAAATAATGTCGATACAAGCCAAAATTCCTAACTATGGATAAGGTTTAGGTGGCCCCCGCATCTACAGCTTCCCATGGTATAGATAGTCAATAGGGGTTTGTTTGCAATCAAGCTAAGGGTGGCATATGATGTATATGACAAAGCTTATATAGTATAGGTGTCAGATGTGTAGGGTAGTAATGGGGTGGGATACAAAATGCAACTCTCACTATATGCAATGGAGGATATGAGCAAGTACCTTATGATAGTGTAATTGAAGTTTGATGTATGCTATGGTCTGAATAAGACTAGACATTTCCTAAGAATTGGGAGTCCTTAGCCAATTTATGGCTAATCCTAAATGATTACATTGGGATACATTTAAGAGAGTCTTAAGGTATTTTTTGGGTACTTTAAAGTATTTCTTATGTTGTCATGGTTACCCTGTAGAGGATAAACATTTAATTTGTATTTGTATATTTTTGAATTTCATTTGGGTTGGAGATGTTGAAAGTAGAATGTCTATCAATGTGTACATTTTTACTATATTTTGTTGTGCAATTAGATGGATGAGTAAATGATAGGTTGTGGTAAATTTTTCCACTAAAAAATTAGAATACATGGTAGGAATTCATGCTTATGTGGAATCCAAATAGCTTCATAGATTATGTTTATATGTTGGTTTAAAAGGAGCCAAAATGGTTCATTATGATAATCAAAGTGCAATATCTTTGGTAAAAAACCCAAAATTTCATGTGAGGATGAAGCATAATGATGTTTGATATCATTTTTTGGCATATGGCAACGTATGAGAGGGTGATTTTGGATGAACTTGACACTTTGTAGAATGTTGTAGATGCATTTATTAAACTAGTGAGCACAAAAAAGTGGTGCTATGAGTCTATGGGCCTCTTAGCCCTTATCAATTAGACTAGTTTGGATACTCCATTTTCTCTTTCAAGGTATTCAACAAGTGGAATAATGTTAAAAACATTTCAAAACATTGCTCCTATTAATACAATTACAAAAAAGTGTAATTTTTAGATTATAAAATAAAAAATATTATTTTTTGGGTTATAGTTAGTTTTTGGTCAACATAAACATTCTTAGTTATTTTACACTACCAAGAGTAGTGTCTCTTACATAGATCTCTTTGAGATCTACAATTTAAAAATGGTCACATTGGCTTCCCAAATTAAAAGTTATGGCCTTGAGAAGTTTGCATAGGAAATGTCAAAACATGTTGGACACAAAAGATCTATAAGTGAGATTAATCTTGTTGACTAAATTATGACACAACTTAAGGAATCTGTATTTGGAGATAATGGAACACCCAATTTGGTGAGTGGATTATAATAAGGTTACGATAAGTGGAAGGAATTTATTATTTTTAGTTTATGGACTCATCTTGAGATTGTGGATTCAAGAGCCGCTTTTTGGGTAGTTTTAGCTCATGTTTTTTTAATTATCGTTTGATGGTTTCATGTGTTTTATCTCCTATATAGTAGGTGTTTGATTTGGAGGTTGTGTGTAGATTTTTATAAATACCTTTAAATTACTATAATTCCTCCAAATCTCTAATAGGTGATACTCTTGCAAAGGCTTTCTTTGCAAGTGTACTATAACTATGTTGTTTACTATTTATAATACATTGTTCTCCCAAAAGTGTTTGTCCTATATACACCTATGTTATTGTTACCTATTTTTCACTACCAGCTCAAATAGGTAGAGCCGAATTGCAAATTCAAATCAAAAGGTACACAAGTTCAAAAGTTTCTGCTAAGTACTCATTATTGTACAATGTTTTGTTACAGTGTAAATTTCAGTAATATTATGCAAAAAATCTCAAAATGATATCATAAGTTTGCATAATTTTTGTTGTTTTATTCATAATGTACAAATCAAAACCCCACACAAGTCGTGGGAGTAACTCAATTTGATTTTCATAATCAAATAAGGGGTGCATGAGGTAAAATACACTATACGACTGAGAATAAAGAAGGCATAGGGTAGAAAGTGATTCGTCATTGCCTGGAATGACGAATCATTGACAAGTCTAGGTCTTTAGTTGTGGCTCCAGCTCCAGCTCCAAGCTCTGATGCACCTGCAAGGTTGATAGAAGTGTGGTTAGAGCAATGTGAATCAAATCCTATCGTATGCCTATGCTACTAATAGAAATATAGTATACATTTGATCAAGCATCCATCAGATGATTTCAAATTTAAAAGTGATAAAACTCAAGAGGGAAGCTTCAACTTCTTTTATTTTGTTAACATGTTTGTTTCAATCTGCAGGAATAGGTTCATCATGTTCGTGACCATCTTATCAGATATGTGGAGTAAAACGGGCTCCCACAAGGGTAGAGCTCGACATATCATAAAGATGACACCTCTCATTCACATTATTACATGAGAGTCATCAAGTGTTATAGTTATCAAACAAGACTGTTGTAGAGCAATATCAAACAGTAAAAGTAGTCTAATTCAGCTGGTAAAGACAGTTTAAGCAATTATCTTTTGCTCATCATTCAAGGAACAATTCAAGAAATATATCAAGAGAGCATTGATTACATATCCTTTGTTTTGGTTCTGCCTTTCAACAATATTTACATTTTGATGAAGCATTGAGCCCTTATGCTGAAGGGAGAACAAGACAATAAGCAATTAAATTGTTTCTTTCAATATCAAAGCAACATAGTCCATTCAAACATTCAAGAGACACAATAGAATAATCCATAATAGCATCATTGTGCAGAGCAAGTCCACACTGCTCTTATTTCAAAAGAAGTTAACAAGGTCATAGAGACATGATTTGAAGTTTCAGAATGTATGCTACAAGACTGTCATGTTGACAGTAAAAATGAACAGCGACATTAATTTCAAAATAAAGCGTATACGCTTGAAGTAGACAGCCTTGCAAGGAAGTTATGTGCTATAGGTGTGCATTATAAGCAGCAGCAAAAGATTAATGAGAAATGAATGGAGGAGCTAGATCTGGCAAGAATAAGAATGCTGATACAAAGCTGATTAAAGTAGATGTGCATACATGTTTCAAAAAGCCAAATGATAGTAGCCAAATCACAACAGAAACAGATTTGTATTCCATGAACATCAAGATAATAAGAGTGTAATAACTAAGGAGGACAACCAGCTGTTAATTTAAATCTTTATCAAATGACAATGATATTACAATTATATGAGCTTACATCAGTCATGATAGCAGTAGTAAGTATAGCTTAATCAGTATTGATAATGAATGAAAGTATATTTGAAGCTGAAAGTATAGTCATATTGCTATAACAAGCGCTTCACGATTTGATATATAAAAGGAGTAAAGAGGCTATTGAGGTCATTACAAGGCTCATAGCTGTGAAGAATAATTACTATCCCATAGTACCAGCATAAAGCACTGAAGTGAGCAGTCAAAATTCAAATATCAAATGTATTTCTGGGCAAGTTTCCATCATAAGACAACCATCACAATGATAAACATAATCCATGATCAAGACTAATGGATAGTCTCTTTGAATGAAAGAGTACAAGTAACAAAAGATTTGTTACAATATGGCATCAATGGAGCAGCAATTTAACTTTTAGAAACATCAATACAATGATCATGATAGTCATATAGAGAAAGCACATTGATGGTGGATGGAATAGTCATCAGAAGATCTTGCATTTTTTAGTCACTAATACATTGCATAATGTAAATCTGACAAGGATTAGAGTTATCTTAACAAAGGAAATGGAGTTTGAAATGGAGTTTGTTATGCATCCAACATAAGTACATATTTGCTAAATACATTCATGGAGAATGAGCAACAATTTCTAGAGACTACCTTAGATGATATGTGAGGAGGTGGTGATCTTAAAAGAACAGGATTCACCAAAGCTTTCTTTGTTTCAACATTGCATTATGTAAACCAAAACCATCAAAAGTTCAAATCAACTACAAATATGCAAATATATGAGGTTGTAGCCCATATTTCTTTTACCCATGTAAGGGTTTTACTCTAAAATGCAGAATACATTGAATACAAAATACCCAGATGGAGGATATTATAAGCTGCGACCAGAAAAATGGAGATAGTCATGTCCTTATGGTTCCTTTTGCCTTATAAAACACAATAAAAGCTTAATAATAGGTTCAGAATCAGCTTACCTTTGTTACAAAAAGAGAGGCGACCAAGATTAAGATTTAAATCTGAAGGAACTCGGCAATATCAAGCTCGAATCAAGTCTTTAATGGCAGCCCAGTATAATTTGATAACAACAAATGATAGAGTCAAAAAGTATATTCAACAAATGAGTTACGGCCACACCTGGTAAGGCTTCAAAAAGCATTCAAATGTTTGAGAATACTCAGATTTGAGACAAAATGAACTTTATCTTACCTTTTACGCTAAGAATCTTTCAAGAAATCGTCAGAATCAATAGGAAGATCATCAAGTTTGAGTTCAAACCCTACTCCTTGGTGGCCAACAGCTTCTTCAAAGTCAAGAATGAACATAATGATTTTTTAGGGTTCTCATATCTCTCTTTTGGCATGGTTCGATGATTTTCCTTTTTGACTATCTTCTGGCTTTGAAAAAAAAAATCATTTTTGAAAATTATTATGTCTTTCTCCATGGCCATGACTTTTAAGTCAATGAGCCTAGCAAAAGTATGATCGGCCTTATCAAATAATGAACTTTGTGCTAAGATATTATGGCAGGGTATTAAATTATTGACAAATTTATGCCAAGTGGGGTCGATTATAGTGTTATTTCAATAGTGTATGGTGGCCAGCTTATAGTTATTGAATGAAGGATGCATAATTTTATTAAATATATGCTAAGTATGATGTATGAGATGGAGAAATATGCTTGGCTAAGTTAGCTTCATTCTTCAAGTTGTTTGCATTATATAATGTAAATGAATTAATTAAATGATGCATTATAAATCATTTAATTAATTCATCATCTTAAAATGCAAATAAAGAATGTTATGTAAAGTTGTCACAATTTTACTTCAATTACACATCAGATTCAATTGAAGACTTAGACATGAAGATGGAGTTCCAATGTGCATGGGTGAATTGACAAGAACAAGACAATTTAGCATGCTTTAGCCCACCTTTTTAGGGATTTCCTTCATTTCGCCGGAGTTACGTACTGTTGCATGCTTTATGACTGCAAGTTCGAGACTGAGTTCACTCATTTTTGCATGAGTTTGAGCCTTATTTTTAGGGATTTTTTCTTATACTCGGATTTCACTTTGGAATTGTCACTTTCGCACTGAAATTGACTTTCAGTTTCTTGTTCATGCACTTTGAGGTGCATTCTCAATTGTATATATTGAAAAAGTTTATCTTTTTCAATTTGGTTCTTATTTTTCTCCTTTGCACTCTACAAAAGCGAATTATTTTGTAACTCAGCATTATTTTCAGATTAATATAGCAGCAGGTTTACAGGTCAATTAGTGTGTTTTTGTAGAAAGACTCCTTTCATTACCATCTTTTTTAGAATTCTCCTTCACGTTTTCAAGCATCATTGTCATGTAGGATTGATCGAAGTGATTATTGTGTTTGCAGTTTATGAAACCTTTAAATATTTTTGTCTCCTTAATGAATTTTTGTATGCATCCAAGTTTAAATCCACTGGTTAAACATTGTGCTAATCAATAATCGAACAATCTAGTTGTGGGAATCATATTTTCCTTCTATGATTGTTTCTTTAAAAGCCTCTGTTTAAAACATTCAAGTGTTTAATCTTTTAGATCTAGTTGTGCGAATGAAAATAGTGAGTAATCATTATGTGAGTTAAGTCTGCATATTGAATTCTTCGGTGCATCACCATAGTTAAGTTTCATAGTTCAGAATTTAGATTTAGTCTTTCTCCCTTTTCCAACAAATCACTCAGTTATTAACCAGAAAATTAAATAGGAACCAGCCTAGAACCTGGAGGTCTAATTCTCATAGGATACCCACAACCTCGAATTAGTTTTCAATGTTTCAACAGTATTGTTGAATTTCATTATTCAAGCATTCGGCATCGGTTTGACAATGTGCTTATGATATATTATTTAATATGTTTGATTTTGTTTTTGTTAAAATATTAAAAATTACATTAAAAATTTCTCTAGAATTTTAGTGTAAAAAGCATGTTTGTGTACCTTGCTTCCTTTCATTTGAAATGAGAGATTTATCACCTTAAATTCTAGGTGTTGCGTAGATATTTTTTCTTACTAATCTTCATTTGAGTGGAATCTTGCATAGAGATATTTTATATCTTATTGCAAAAAATATGGCATGCACATCAAGGATAGAGAGGGAGAAGTTTTTAAGCACAAAATTTGAGTTGTTAATCTCAAGATGGAGGATGTTCTCATGAAAAAAGATCCATGGGCTATAGTATGTGAATATTAACCTATAATTGCATCACAAGCTGAGTGAGACAAGATGAATATAAAAGAAAAGGGTTTCATTAGAATTAGTTTGATTGATTTAGTATTATTGAATATGGATGAAGAGACTACTGTAATTAACCTTTGGAAGAAGCTTGGACAAGTTTATTAGGATAAATCCATAGTGAATAATATTTTCATGAGTAATGTGTTGTATAAAAATGGCCCCTTGTCATTTTCATGGACTTTTAGGTCTTGTTTCATGGTATTTGATCTATTTTGCTGTGATTTTATGTTGTAACATGGCTTGAACATGCATATTTAGGTACTAAAATTCAAATAATGACGTCTTGTGAAGGTGTTGTGAAGTGTTGTAAGAAATTTATACACTCTTCTAGACTCTATTCATTACAATTCACCTAAAAAGCACCTTTACAAGTCCTATTTTGAAGTGTTGTAAAGTCTTGTAACAGACTTTCATGCTTTTTCTAGGCATACCTACCCATTTATCCCTTTCTTGTGATTTATTTGACCCATTTATGCCCTTATATGCTTTAATTAAGTGTATTTTTGAATGCTAACCTCATAAACAACATTAAATACAAGATAATTCCCAAAACCCATTTTCAGGTCCTAGGTGGGACCCATTCACCATGAGTGACAAATGAGTCCCCCTTGGCTCCAAATTAAAAAAAATTAAAATTTCCTTTCGGGTTTTTATTCAAAAAAACTTGATGTCGATCTGTGATGAGGTATGAATGGGTGCAACTAAGGCACAAGATTGTATGCAATAAGTGATTTTCACCCTCATTTTATGATCTCCTCATTCATTCAAGTATTCCATCTCACATCTCAAGCATTCAAGATCCGAACATCCTATCAAGTATTATTCAAGTTAATTTTTGAAGCATCCATTGACATTATTTCAAATCTGCATCAAGGGTTTTGTAAGTGGATAGAATTTACATGTTATTAGTTTATTTTTCTCTTACATTTCATTATCTTATTAAGAGTTTGATTACCAAAAGTGGGGCTTGACCAAGGAAAACCCCTATTCACTAACCCTCAACCATTTTTCTCCTATTACATGTTTGTTTGCAGCCTTTTTTGTGCAGATTTGACAAGATTTTAGGTGTTGAAGATTGGTTTTCAAGTCAAATCAAGTCCATTTTAAGCTTGGAGAAGGTTTTCTATCTGCTTCTACAGACTGATTTCGCAACTCGACAAGCAACCATTTCTAGATCCGGGTACATGTAGTTGTCTCTGATTTCTTATAATTTGGGAGAGGAATAATTTTCCACCAAAGGTGAATGAGTCCCACCTTAAGACTGAAAATCTGAATTTTGTCAAATTTTGGATCCCAACAGTTAGAAACCTGTTTCTAACACTTTTTCACCAGTAGCAAGACTAATTCGCCATCCTGGGCGAATGAGTCCCACTGTGAAATTTCAATAATTCCAAATTCATGAATTGCCCAGGTGCACTTTGTTTCATCCTAGTTCTTTCTATTATGCATTATTTCATCATTTATTTCATTGCTTGCATATCACAACATGTTTTCAAACATAGTTTAAATCTTAGTTTTGCATTCATATTCATTCATTTAAATCACATGCTTGCATTTAGTTTACTTCATTTAGCTTAGAAAACTTCATACATAACATTATTTGAATGAACCCTTAGCATTTTGGGCCCTATCTCTCTCCTTTTAGGTGAAAAACCCTAGAAGAGCTAGAGAAGTCCATAAGACCCAAAAATTTATGATTCAAGGAAGAAGTTGTATACCCTCAAGATGAAGGATGGTGTGTTTGTGGCTAAAAATTTAAATGCCTTCAATATGGTAGTTACCTAGTTGCACTCTATAGGAATGAAAATGAAGGAGGATAATTGGTGTATGAATTTTTTGTGTTCTTTGCTAGACTCATGCGATCATCGGTTACGCCCGAGAAGTGAATCTCTATAGTGGTTAGCACTTCAGGAGGCCAGCGTAAGTAACCAAGTAAGAAAAAGAACCTGCTCATATTCTGCTATGTGACACCACATCAGGCACGATCACTATCACCGACGCTTTAATGCCAAACAGGTTATAGAAAGAAATAGTGTTGGCGGTAGGATAGTGAAGGCAATGGTTACAAAAATAAATAGTGAAACAGATAGTTGCTGAAGAGTTGCATGCTCTCTTTAAGAGAAGAGCAGTGGGCTTCATCCTCTGTCTCCTTGGGTTGCTCTCACAAAGGCAATCGGTAAGCTAACATGGATTTTTCAAGTCTATTGGTAAGCTAATCATTTTCTTGAAGAACATTTGTAGCGAATTTTCTAGATCTTATGAGCACGTTTAATGCTATTTGCTTTGCATGCATAGGAATGTTTTTTTGCAGGCATAGGATAACAATTTGCAAGCTTTTGAACTTTTGCAAGTCATAGTGGAATAAGAGGATCAATCGAAGGTTTTTGGGAATAGAGGGACCAAATTTGGGTTAATAGAATTCATTAGGTAGTGTGGTTAATGGTTTGAGTGTTTGCAAGATAAATAAGTAGATTGGTGTTGAGGCATGGCGCCAATAAGTTTGCCACCAATGTTCATATTTCATCCCACGGATGAGGAGTTGGTTGATTTTATTTGAAAAGAAAAGTTCATGGTTTATTGCTGCGAGGTTGTTCCAATCGGGCACAAGATAGATCTGAAATCTTATGACAGCTTTGAGAAGATTTGTGTCGCTCTATAAATAATGTGACCCCTGCCTCTTACAAATTGAAAGGGAGGATGCGTTTACAGCACTATAGTCGATTTTCATATCCTTTCAGGCATTCCTCAGGATGAAGAGAAAGTAAAGGAGATCAAAAAATTTAGCATAATATTTCTATTTATGTTCTTAATATAGCTATCAGAATGCCCTTTAATCGCAATTTCTCATAAATATTCAAGTTGAACTGATGTTATTCATTTACATAAATGAGATTTTACACGCTTAAAGCTATTTGTTACGCCAAGAGGCGAACCTTACAGCTACAAGAACTCTCTATAGGAGGCCAGCAGAAGTAACGGTGTAAGAAAAAAGAAACCGTTCATATTCTGCCAGTAAGAGGAAGAGGCATGAAGGTAAACAGGTGAATAGATAAACAAGAATGCGTTGAAAGATATACAGTTGCCTTCGAGTAGTTGTGCGCTGCAAATGCTGGAGTGATTAAATTGTAACGGCCATTTTCAAGACCGTGCGCTGCCATTTTATTCTAACCTGCTTCATGTCTATTAAGGAAGTCTGAAACTGCATTTTCCTATTGGAAGGGCAGGAGCAAAGGAAGATATACGCATAAGACAGATTGGATTTTCAATAGTGCCAGGAAAGGTTTCGATTTAAAAACATATACGGTTTACTCCCTCGCAATATTCTTTGGAGATCAATTGCATTGTATAGCTAGGTTCCAATGTTTAGGATATCTCTATTGCATTGGCTATAATGGTGAAATATAGTTTGTGTTTTTGTTTGGTTTTTATCTTCGTTTTGGTTTCTGAAGGACTCGTTTGATCGGGGCATGGCGTGATAAAGCCCAAGGAGGACACATAAAACTTCATTAATTTCATTGGAGACTTGGATCGCTGTCTTGATTTATTCCATACTACTTAAAAGACTATCGAATTGGGAAGCAGTTATTGCGCGGATATCTCTGTGATGGATTCAAAATTAGCATACGAAAATGAGTGTGTTACCAGGAATATGGTCACCAAACGTTGGAAGGTATTTACAATTTCAAGTGTTTCATATTCATTCGCGAGATTTTTAACCTACGGCTGAACTTTTGCTTTGAAATCCTAAATGCAGATGCATTTCGTGGAGTTTTTCAACTGCTGGAATCGTAAGAAATCGACCATTGATCATTTTCATGCTTTATTTATTCTCTGACTATGGCTGAAAATTCCTGAGTTTCAGATTGCAGAATATAAATTTACTTGCACAGCGAAGAATGTATCTGGGTTTTCTAAATGTATCATGGAGGACGTGAGAGCATCACCAACAAATCCATTAATGTGTGGGGTTTCTGAGCAGGAGAATACCATGACCAAGAAGAAAAGAATGTGAATATAATTAATGGTTTTAAATGCGAATAAAAGGGTTTGTACATTAAATTTTGGAGAATTTGGGGTTTTTTCAAAGCTGTGTTTTTAGTTTTTGGGTTTTTTTCTTTCCTGTATTTTGCAAGATTAAATGATTTGATCTCTCAAATAAATTAGTGTTTGTTTAACTTGGATTGTGGAGAATTTGAAAAAAAAATCAGGTGTTCAACAGAATTCAATTTTTAATTTGAATAGGAGACTAAGGTTTGAAGAATTTGTAAAAAAAATTGTGAATTGAATAGGTTTTGAGCTCTATGTTTTTGGAGGTGTTTTTGTTTTGCTATTAATTTTAAATGTTGTTTTTGTTTTGAATTTACAATTATAAAATAAGTTTCTAAATTTTAGAAAATTAAGTGCAAAAGAAGTATTTTAAATTTATTATTTCATATAAAAGTAATTTTTAAATTAGACATAAAAATAAGTTTCTAAATTTTAGAAAATTAAATACGAAATAAATATTCTAAATTTACTATTTCATATAAAAGCAGTTTTTAAATTAGATATAAAAAGAATTTTCTAAATTTTAAAAATCATGAGCAAAATAAATATTCTAAATTTACTGTTTCATATAAAAGTAGTTTTTAAATTATTTTTAAATTAGACATAAAAAGAAGTTTCTAAGAAAATTAAGTGCAAAAGAAATATTTTAAATTTACCATTTCATATAAAAGTAGTCTTTAAATTAGACATAAAAAGAAGTTTCTAAATTTTAAAAAGTGCAAAAGAAATATTCTAAAATTATTATTTCATATAAAAGTAGTTGTTAAATTAGACATTAAAAGAAGTTTCTAAATTTTAAACTTGGTAGGTGAGATACCTAATTTAAAATCTTTATTTATTTCCTTATAAAGAGATTTTCTATTGATTTAAATACGAGTTTATATTCTATTCTAAGAATATTGTATAAATAGTTAAATTATTTTTTCTTAGATAAAATAAATTACTTTTGTGTTAAATTAGAAAATACTAATATTATAAATGAGTTTATATTCATGTTATCTTCGTTACAAACTTACAAGCCATAAATGATATAAAGGAATATTTGTTTTGTTCAAAGTACTAATCTGATAGATTTGCATGATATACTTCCAAATTAGATTAAACAATCATCTTATGCTCTCACCTTGCACATTACTAATCTTGGTGATGAGAAAATGGTATTTAATCCATTGATTAGGTCTAATTTGATTCAATCCATATCTTTAATTAAATTATCTATAATTTTTAATATATTTTTATTTTTATAAATAATTTAAATCCTTTTTACACAATGCCAAGTTAATTATGAAAAATTAAAATTATTTATAAACAACTTAACAATTTAATAAAATATAATTTAAAATTAACTATAAATAGTATAGAGTTTGGATTTG
>VDFB02388141.1:0-20139 GCA_007258455.2 Sequoia sempervirens | reverse complement strand
TCCAATGGACTACCCCTCTGATTATTTTGGGTTGGTGGTGCAATGAAGCATTCAAAGCCAGAACAAAAAAGTTTAGATTGTTTGCCTAAAAACGTGGAGCAACCATTGTTTTTGGAGAAAAAATCAAGCAGGTGTTGGAGAAAAGCTGGAAATTTTCAATTCTTGCTCAGAATTTTAGGGCACCTTTTTTACAAATGGCTGACTTTGTTTGATGGGATTTTCCATTAGTTTTGCAAATGGATGTGGCTGCAAGAAAAATTCTACAGAAATGTAAGGGTGCATGGGATGTTTCATGGAACCATGTGACCACAAATGGCTCTGAAAGTTTGTGCAGCTCCAGCTGAGAAAATTAGACCCAATCCACTGGGCTATTGCCCAATTAGAATAACATTACGCTTCCTGAAGCAATGTAAACAAAACTAAGAACTTGGACCTCAGAATATTCTTGTAACTAGTGATGCAACTTCTTCTTATTTTTCTTTGTTTTAAATTTTTATTTACAAATGCCTTCGGTTGATCACTTGGAAAGCTTGATCTCTAGTTTACAAAATTATGCTAAAATCACCACATTATCATTGTGAGCATTAGCTCACTACGTATTGAACGTGGGTTTATTGAGATGATAAGTGCTCCAACTTACTGCTACACCACAGCCCTAACAGATTAGTTATTTTCTTGAATTTACACTTGTAGCATTTTCTATCTTACACTTAAACTGCAGGCACTTAAGTTTAATAGTGACAAGTCACTTCAGCTTTATTGCCTGATGCTTATAGGCACATCTATATTTAGGGGCAGATAGGGCTTGCATCATAAATTTGGAAACAGTATTCAAAAACTAAATGCAAATGAAGAAATGCTAAGTTTCCTCTTGATAAACTTCAGATACAAACCAGTCTTATTTTGTTATCATTTTACCAGTATCTATTGTCCCATTTGAAAAATTTGTAGTTTTAAAATTTAAGATCAAGCATATATATGTTCCTGAGCACTGGCAGCTGCTATAAATTTTGGGCTATGTGATTATAGATAGACCTTCTCAAACTCTATATATATATAGGCCATGGTCTCGACTCTCACGGAAGGCTTTCTGAAGTTTTTCAGTGACAGCGACTAAGTAAATTTTGGATTATTCTGCAGTAAAATGGCCCGATTGGGGCATGACATTTTCTGCACCCTACAGGTTTTTTAAGATTCCTCTCCAAAATCAGTGCCCAATATTCTGTATGGAAAATGGAAAATGTTAGGAATTTTAGACCATAACTTTGTTTGCTATTTTGGAAAAGAAAGCTCTTTAGTGGGTGCTGCAAAACTTCAGCCACCTCCTCCCCACCACCATCAGCAGCCACTTAAAAGCTTATCCAAAACAATAGCTGTAATGTCCCCGTTTTCCGGCTTGCCAAACAGACACTAATTTAATTAATTAACTTAATTATTTGATATTGCCTACAAAAGGTATACCTAAAAAGGTAATATTAAATAATTAAATTATAGTGTTATTATAAAGTGATGCGGAGGAAAAATATAAAGATATTTTATAATGTCACTTTATTAAAAAGGCGTTTAATGTTTTTTGGCGGGAAAATTAAAAGGGGTTATAAAAAGGATGCAAGAGCTTATTTTTATTTATGCTGAAAAATATACACAAGGGTTTGCTGGTTGGACTGAGGTCTTGGCTTTGTGAGGACAAAATCCCTAATGAGGATCTTCAACTGCAAGATTGAAAGACATCCCAAGGTTGAATGTTGATAACTCCATTCAGGGTTATGCGTTTGCACAATAATGGTTGTTCCAAATTTGTGAGTTTCCTTTGGAGACAAATTTGCGGTGTATCAATATATTTTGTTGGAGACAAATTCCTAGGATTAATTTAGGTTTATGCAAGAGAATATCTCAGGATATCAGTTGGTGATATTTGACATTTCTATCTTCAGCTATTCAGGTTATGCAAATATCTCAGACTCTCTTGGGTGAAGTTCGATACACTTATTGGAGAAGATCTTCAGGTGATGGTCTAATATTTTTGTATATTTCATTTTTAGCTATTCAGGGAATTGTGCACTCTCCGGCAGTAGTATCAAGTATCTAAGGAGTTGGCTTCATTGTTGGTATCATGGGGGTATGAACTTATATTCTGGGCAGCGATTCACCCATACTTGGCCGTAGAAGACTTGCATATGACTTAGGGGTCGTGCTCTAGCCTTTTCAATGCCTAGTATTCAGACTACAATCATTATATGGTTCCTGCGTGAAAGCAATCGTTATTCTTGAACGTTGGTGTGATTCCTAAGGAAAGACATATATTTACTGGCCGTCGTATCATTGGAGACTGTAGAGTTACATTTGCTGGGTAAAAGACAGCCGTGCCGCTACTTTATGAGATGCTTTGTCTTATCCAAGTTGGAGACTCATTCGAAGGGTCAAAACAATCAAAGAGTTAATAATTGGGCTTTATGTATATAGCCGCTCCTGCCAAGGAAAAAGTCGAGGCATATTGTGGAGATTGCTCAATGCCTATCAAATCATTTGGGTGAAGTGAGGTGACTGGGTAACCAAAGTCTGCTAGGTGCTTACGTGGGATTCAAGGATAGTCTCATACAGGCTGTATCATATATTCACAAGCCATTGTCAACCTTGAAGTGGCCGCTGCATTTAATTAAAGCAAATCGTGAATGTAAGGAGAGATCATGAGGGCATTTCAAGCAGATCCGCACAATTTAGGAGTGTGTGGAAGTTGTAGGAGGTTAGTCGAGGGGCCGTGGAGCCTCCATCTGCTAATTTGCAGGTCAAGGAAGGGCGCGAAGTTTGGGAAAGCAACACAAAATGGTAAGCTGGACATGGACGAATTGTATCATCACTTCCAGGTCTGAAAATATAATGATTTGAATATTGAAACGCTTCTGCATTATGTCATTTCTGTGAGGGACAGCGGTATTAATTTGGCATTTAAATAGTTGTATTCCTTTATGTATGGAATTAGAGAATACCAATCTTAGTTCCTTATATGCATGAAGTCTCTATCTTTGAGAAAGCTCTCAAATCAAACATTTGGCAATATTATGAAAATTGTTTGACAAAATGTCTACATTGTCAAACTGAAAGTAGGGTGGGACATTACAATAGCTTTCTCTGCATATCCTACAAACATCATTTACAAATTATTTACAATACATGGAACTGTTTGATGCATAAGCCTTGGAGTGGTAGCCCATTCCATTAGAGTGCGATTGAAGTGTCACTTGATAGTGCAAATGCTTCAAATAAGAAGTTTTGGAAGCCTTATTGGACTGAGGGTAATTGGAATAAAATTGTGTCCCTTGATGCATGATAAACAAAACCAAGTGTCTTGAACCCAAGATATTTTTGAAGAACACACACTTATATTGAGAGTGTTGGGATGAATCAGTATAAGACAAAACTTTTACTTTTTCAAAACTTAATAACCATAAAAGCAATGATATCCAAAATACTCAAGATTCACACAAACAAGAAGAACACAAGATTTATGTGGAAGCCCTTGTGCGAGAAAACCACGGAAAAATATTGCTTGATATTAAAATCTCTTACAAAATTTGTAGGCAGCAACCTATAGGAGACACCAATCCCCTCTTATACAATTTGTGAGCACCAACCCATTGGAGACACCAATCCCCGCTTGTAGAATTTGTAGGTACCAATCCATCGGAGACACCAATCTGTTGTTACAGCACCAACCTTCTATGCAATAAGATCACTATCTTCTTGTGAATGTCCTTTTTAATGGATGATGAACAAGCACATTCAAATCAGCAAGTTCTTCTCTTCAAATCTACTTATACTCTTCTTTATAGATCTGCCATAAACTCTTCTTAATTCTGCATTTATACTTCTTACTTATATTTCCATATGCAGATCTGTAGGTGTATATATTATATTTTTCTTTTAATCCTCCACACTCACTTATTCTCCTTCACAAATCTGCCTTGAATGATCTTCTATATTCTCTTCATAAACTCTTCGTGTGTTTGTATGATGTATCCTTTTGGTTGTACACACTTGCTTCCTTCTTCACTCTTAACATATCTCGCTTTCTTCCTATCTCTCCAACTTCTCTTTACATTTGTATCTTCCTTACGCCTCTTCATGAAGGGAGGCATCCCTTTGAATGGAGGCAACCGTTTAACAATACACGACTCATTATTAACACACTTAAATGTTGATTGCTGTCTTAAGATACTTTTATTTATCCTCAATCCTTATAAACATGGTCACTGCCTTTGTAAATATAACTGCTATCTTTAATAATGAATCCCTGTCTTCACAAACTTAATTTGTTTCTTCCTTAATCTAAATTGCTGCTCCTTTTCAAACTAAGCCGCTGCCTCTTAAACTTAATCGCTGCCTTTAATAATCACTACATGTATTAATTAAATCACTGCTTATGCTACATGTTTACTTGGGTGACAAGTTTATATATGCTTTTGACTTAGTAAATAATATATGCTTTTGACTTAGTAAATAATCATAAAGTCGGCCAGGATTAATGAGTTGGTCATTATAAACATTTGTTTATATTAAATATTAAACTCCCACTCGCTGATCTTTCATTTAATATCTTGGGCAATTATCTTAGTTAAATATATATATGTCTTTTCTAAAAGAATTCAGCCAGCATTGTAATTTTCATAGTGTAAAGGGAGTCAGCCAGCATTGTTAATTCTAATTTAGTTCTAAGTAGACTATTTGTCATGAACATTCATCAATGTGTGACTAGAGCATATTCATGTATGAACTTCGATCCATCTAATTCCTTCTATAGAATTATATCATTCCATAGTTTATCAATATTATCATCTCTCTTGGTTATGCCATTGTCAACCTTATGCTTTGTCTTTGCTATCTTTGCATCCTCAACTCTTTTAGGCATTTGTGGACGAATCATATCTTTGTCAATAACGACACCTTCAACTAGCTCTGTATCTTCCAACCTTGCACTAACTTTTCCTTCAAATTTAATCAAATCACCGTAACCTCAATGACAACAATATTTTGACATCAATGACAATAATCTTGCCAACAATTTCCTTCATACTCCTTTGACACAAATGACAACAATCTTGTCCATTCGCTTTGACATCAATGACAATATTCTAACAATTCTTTCTGCTAGTGTTTAAACTTCATCCTTCTCATTTGTTGTTTAAACTGATGAACCCTTTTATTTATCAATTGGAGATGTTGAACTCTGGTTTGCTAACAACAATCTAAACTTTTAGTTCTGGAATTTTATTCCAGTGAAACTGAAGAAATCCTGTGATCATGAATGCAATTCATCTTTTCTCGATCATTTGTCTATTCCAACGGGCCTTCACTAGGCTTGCTCTGAACATCACCTTGTAAAATCTGTCAGTCTTTCTATGTAATCCTCATTCCCGCTCATTTAGTAGTTAACTTAGAACTAGCAGGGCTCTCAGAATTTTTCGTGAGTCAAAAACAATGAATGTTAATTGGATGCACATTCAACTGCAATAGTCACACAGTTGGCTATTTAAATCTCAAATTCTCCTTATCGACACTCTTATTGCCATCATTGACCATCTGTTTGACTGTGTTGAAGATTTCTTGAATCAATTTCCTAGTTCAAGTTTTCAGAACACCAAACTCTTGCCTAAGAGAGTGCAGACCTACTTCAACTTTGTCTCTTCTCATTTCACAATTCTGAACTCAAGAGTCTGAATTTTGGCATCTTTAATCCTCAGAGAATCTCTCAGCTTTACTAACATCTTTCGCTGATTAAGTCTCTAACTTGGCCTTCCAAGGAATTTAAATCCTCCAGCAATCTTATTCTTCCTTAACCACTCACAGACAAACCTCTCTCTATTACTCTCTCAGTTTTATTAGTCTCAGAATCTAAAGGCCTACTCATTATCCCAGAATCACTCAACCCTCTTAAAATCCCAAAAGTGTGTTGTGTAGGGGGAGTGAGGAACTGAAAGTGCTCATCTCTATAATAAGGGTCAGCTAAACTGAGGTTGTGAATTGAAGCTGGCTTTGATATGACTTTGGCAATCTCCTTTCAACAACTTGTAACATGAAATCCTTCACCGTAACCAAAGTATTCTTATTCTACGCAACTAGAAAGCTCTTGATGATTTCCCAAACCTTCAAGGTGGCTTTCTGTTGAGCATCCAACTTACCTCCAATATATTTGCTGAGAACTAAATATTTTGCAGCTTCATTAATCACTTCAGGCTTAGTAAAAGCCATAGTTGCCGGGAGACGCGTCTCCCCCCCTCTGAAACGCGTCTCGGAGACGGAGACGCGTCTCCGAAACCGCACCAGTACCCAGAGACGCGATTTTCAGTTCGGGTACTTTTTTGAAGACTCCCGCCGTCTCCCACGTCTCCGCATCCAAAAAATCGCGTCTCCCGCGAAGTCTCCGAAGTCTCCCGTCAACTCCCACGCATTTTGAAGGTAAAACAATGTAAAAAATACATCAAACAAAGATTTTACAGTGCGAGCCGTCATTTATCATGCCACTGACTTCGCTTGTGGAGGCGGACGACAGAGAAATCCATAGTACACATAGACATCATACTCTCGAGCACGAGGGCACGAGAGCAGAACCAGGCGCGAGCATGAGAGCAGAACCAGGCGCGAGCACGAGAGCAGAACCAGGCGCGGGATAGGGCACGAACTAGGCGCGGGATATGAAATAAACGCGAGGGCACGAAACACGAGAGCAGAAACGCGTGGGCAAGAGGGCACGAACTAGGCACTGACTGAAGCACGAACCAAGCACGAACCAGGTACTGAGTGAAGCACGAATCTGATAATTATAGATTGTACGAGATTAAATTTGCCTAAGCCCCTATTTTCTTTCTTAAATTTTGCCACGCTAAGCTTGCTTAAATTTCTCCCAAATACATACAAATTGTTCCTAGAAAAGATCCACTACTTCCGAATCCTTGTCATTATGAGTAAACAATAACAAAACAGACTATTTTTAGACATTAACAGTACGTGTACTATTGATACATAGTTTTGTTACTTGGGACTCTTCTCTGCATCAATCGTGTAATAAGAACCAACAATCTTAGATATGCATTAGCAATGGTCTATTATGCAAATCTTGGAATATATAAAGAACAAAGGTGCGGTAGATTTCATAACCAGGAAATTTATTGCACAAATAAGCCTGAAAAATACCAAATAAGTAATAAAATAATTGCACATAAGCTCAACCTTCAACTGATTTCTTCAAGATAAGAAAGTTCAATGTCATTATATTTTCAGATTTTCTATATATTATTAATTTTTATATTAAAAAAAAAATGGCGTCTCCAAGTACCCCCGTCTCCTATTTTCAAAAAAATGCCGTACCAGTACCGGTACCAGTCTCCTGTACCAGTACCAGTACCAGTCTCGCGGCAACTATGGTAAAAGCTATGTTTCTATCACACATGATCCCTTCATCTTCCATTTTGTGCCAATTTATTCCCTCCAAAGCTAGGCCATTGTTCACTAGAGCAAGCTCCCTGCTATATCATTCCATAATTTATAACATCTTCCAACTGATTGGTCTCAAACTGAAGCTTCTTGGCGCCTTCCCATGTTTTGTAGAGGGTTTCCCTAAAGATAAACCAACATGGAAAGGATTTCATGTCACAGACATATTGTTTGTCTTCTTTTATGTGGTTAGCAGTTTATCTCATCTTCCAATCAATCAAGAAAGAGTGGTTTGAATGAAGGGATGCATAATGTGGTATGTCTTAGAAAAGATGGGAAAGAAGTGCCATGCAATAGATCACTGTGGTTGAACTCTGCTTACTAAAATAAAAAGCTTTCTTGTATAAGAGATTGTTCAGAAAATGTCTGATTTCATAAAGGAATTAAAACACTTTAAAGATATTTTGTGGACAGATAAATTGGGATCATCTCAAAGCATGGTATAATGAAAGCTACATAACATTGAAAAGAGAACATATGCCTACTTGGAAATTATATGTGAAAAAACAATGTTTGGGTTGCAAATGAACTGAGACCAAGACATTTGGGGATAGAGTAAGTGATTTTATGGCATTAACTTTCTTGAGGTGACAAAACTAGCTGATTGAGAAGACTAGCCTCTACCTAGAATTGAATGACACATGGAATTTGTTTGACTCTTCTAAAACTGGCGCATGTGGATTTGGTTTAGTATAAGCTTTTTGCCTTGACTCCAAGAAGCTGGCCTTTAGGTGCATTAAATGTGGAAAACTAATAAAGTTTGAAAACCTAAAAGAGTTTGGTGTGAATGTCCTTGATTGTCTTTTTTGTGGCCAATCTTAGTTAATTCGACATGTCTTCTTCAATAGTCTACATGCAGAGTTTTCTTGGAAATATGTGTTACATTATTGGGAATAGTTTGGTTGAAGAATCATTAGACAGGAAGGCGTTTGGTTGTGGCTTGTTATTCGATTTCTTGATAATTTGTGGCTTGTTATTCAAGCTAACACCCTTTGATAGATTTTTTTAATAAAAGAGGGGGGTAAAAATTTATTCAATCAAGAAGAAAGACATTACAATCAATAGATGCCCCTGCACCGAGGACCACCAGGAAAAACCGGCAAAGCAAAGACCAACCCCAGCAGGAGCCAAAACCACATACCCCAATCACAACCTAAAAACCTTGAATATCCTTCTGAAGCAACAACTTCAATCTTTGGGAATAGTCCAAGGGAAGTTGCTCCCAATCATCAATCTGCCAAGTACCCCTATGCTTAGAAGTCCATTTCGCCAAACAATCTGCAACCTTGTTCCATTCCCTAGGGATAAGGACAAAGGAAACCAAATCCAAAGAGGAACTAATCTAGTGAATCTGGCGAACTATTGAATCCAACAACCAATTCACCCCGTCCAAGGAACCCTTATTCAACATAGCCACCAAAATCTGCAAATTAGACTCACAAATGATCTTGCGCCATCCCAATGCACAACCCTTTTCCAAAGCAAAAAGGATAGCCAAAGCCTCCATAAAGTTATTACTTTGGTGCCCTTGAAAGCTGAAAAAGATAAAGATGGGAGATCCCTCATTGTCCTTGCCAACACCACCAATACTAGCATAACCAGGATTTCCCCTGGAAGAACCATTGGTATTAATCTTCAAGACACCCATAGGAGGCGGATGCCATCTACCATAATGCTCAATCTTTGTAGTGGAAGGTCGCCTGCGAATGGAACAAGGCCTCCTTGATCCTCCACTGACCAAACCTAGCCCTTGCAACACCCCCACCTCGACAGCCTCCAAAGGGATATCCACCTCACACTTGGCTTGAATAGTTTCTTGAATCATGCTAAGGGTCTGCTGCCGCACCTAATGTGAAGACAAACTCACTCCTTAAAGTCCCTACGATTCCTTTCCAACCAAATCTGCCATAGAATTGAAGAAGGGCCTATACCCCAGGCCACTTGAAGACAAAATGTCCTAGCAGGAGGCCTCCCCAAAGTCCTCCAAAACTCAATAGAAGATGAAGCATGCACACAAGACTACCTCCAAACCTCCGACCAATGGTGCCAAATAATCTTGGAGTATCTACGCTGAAGCAACAAGTGTGCCGCAAATTCCACACTCTCCCACACAAAACACACTTAGAAGGTCCCTGAAAGCCCTTCTTTTGAAGATTATCCCAAGTAAGGCACCTATTACGAGCCACAAGCCAAAGGAAAAAGTTGCATTTAGACCATTCAAACTTGTTCCACACATACTTGCACCAAGGAACCTCCTCCCCACCATACTTCTCCCTATCCAGTTCTTGATATCCAACAACCACCAAGAAAACTCCCTTGGGGTTCGGACCCCAAGCCAAGATATCATTCGTCTGCCAGGAGCTACAAGTTCTACTAGCCAAAATATGAGATAATTCGTCCCTTCTCCATGGATCCCCCTAGGGGCCAATCTCGAATATCCTTCCACCTGGCCAAGATTCTTAGCAACTTTAAAGTCTTCCACTCGAGTCTAGCCAACCTCTACAAAGGCAGAACAAATATTCTACAGATGCGGATAAGAGGGTATGATTGGGGGGTGACTATCCCAAGAGTCAAACCATCCAAAACAAGCCTTGCTTAACTAGACTATCTCCCCTCTTGAGAGTGTTTCAAATCATAGATCCTTTACCTTCCAAGGATATCCTAGGCAACTCTTTCCAATCTATCCCCCGCGAATATTTTGAGGAAAGGATCTTGGTGCAAGCTTGGTCTTGGTTAGTGCACTATCTCCAATATAGCTTCGCCGCCAAAGCCTGTCCAGTGAGGACTGCTTACCGCAGACCAAGACCACCAAACTGCTTTGGTCTACAAACATTCTCCCAATTCACTAAAATTCACTTTGAGGAAGCAAGATTACTAGCCCAAAGGAATTGTCTAGATAACACATCCAACTCCTTAATGAAA
Organism: Sequoia sempervirens; assembly: GCA_007258455.2. NCBI lineage: Eukaryota > Viridiplantae > Streptophyta > Pinopsida > Cupressales > Cupressaceae > Sequoia > Sequoia sempervirens. Next base: position 9,729 of record VDFB02388141.1, on the reverse strand, counting down.
CTAATTGGAGCAATCTGAACCATACACCTGTAAATTGGGAGAGCTTGGACCACAAATTTTAATAGCAAGACAATCCTAGTAGAGGACAACCATTTGTATGTCCAATGACTAACCCGCTTCCGAAATTTATCCGACACATTCTTCAAAGTCCCTCTAGGCAAGGGACCAACTAAGAGAGGGATACCCAAGTACACAAATGGAAGAGCATCAATCTGAAATCTTAGGATACACGCTACTCTTGTCTAAACACGCAATGAGGTATTAAAGAAGAAAATGGAAGACTGATCTTCATTAATTTTCTGACTTGAAGCTGCCAGATAGATATCTAGAGCATGCTTGATGCTGGTCGCTTCACAAATTGTGGCAACACCCATCAAAGTCATATCATCCACAAACTGTAAGTGGGATTGGGGGGTCAATCCATTTCCCCAATTCCATCCTTGAATAAGACCGTGCCTCACATGGGCTTGCAAGATTCTCCCCAAGCCTTCAACCATTATAATAAACAGATAAGGAGACAAGGGGTCACCCTGTCTGAGACCCCTAGATGCTCTAAAAAGAGAAGGAGGTTCCCCATTAATCAACATTGAATAGGAAGTTGACACAACACAACTTATCACCCATTCAATCCATCCTTAAATCCAAATGCAGAGAGCATCTTACGAATAAAGTCCTATTTAACCTGGTCATAAGCTTTGGCCATATCCAACTTAATGAACATAGCCTTCTCCTTGGATCTCTCCATAGACTGAATAGCTTCTGTAGCAATAACCACGCCATCAAGGATTTTCCTCCCTGAAACAAAACCTCCCTTGTCTTTAGAGATGATCTTACCAAGCCATGGCTTAAGTCTCTTCATCAATAACTTAGAAATAATCTTGTAAACCACATTACATAAGGAAATTGGTCTGAACTGATCAAGAGAATTAGCTCCCTCCCTCTTAGGGATAAGTGCAAGGAAGGTAGAATTCATTGCTCTCAACATCTGTTTGCTACATTGCGATTCCTACACCACAACCAACAGATCAAATTTGATAACCTCCTAGAACTCTTGAAAAGTTCTATCGGAAAACCATCCGGTCTCGGGGCCTTTCCTTTTTTCATTTTAAAAACTATCTCTTCCACCTCCTCCAATAAGAGAGGCTTAAGCAACATCTCATTTGGCTCAGGGGAAATAATTGAGGGAATACAATCCAGGATAAGGTTTTCTTCCAAATCTGCCATAGGTGAATCCTCCTTGAACAAAGAAGAATAAAACTGAGTAGCTTCCTACGAAATATCCTTGAAGGAAGATAGTTGCCACCCTTGGGAGGACACCAGAGAAGAAATCAAATTACCATGTCTCTTGGCTTTAACTGAATTGCAGAAGAAAGCAATAGTCCTGTCTCCCTCCTACAACCAATCAATCCTAGCCTTCTGTTTCCAAAATATCTCTTCCCTCAATTCTCATTCTGGATACTCTTTCCTGGCATCCTCTTCTTCTCTAAGAGATTCCAAGGACATCCCATGATCCCTATTATGCCTAGTGGAGTCCAAACGCTGTTGGGCTTGCAACTTTGACCTGGAAATATTATCAAAACTCTATCTATTCCACTTCTTAAGTTGATATTTCACAAGCAGGAGTCTTTTAACAAAGTAAACATAGCAGTACCATATGCAGGTGAACACAACGTCCAATGCTCCTTCATGAGATCGTGCAGAGAAGGTTCACGTAACCACATAAGCTGGAATTTAAAAGTTGGGTTCTTAGCAAAGTTCCTCCCACTCGCACATAATTTGATGGGCCAATGGTTTGATTCCTCTCAATCCAAAGTTTATGAACTAGAAAGCCAACTGCTGCCAATCCAAAAGCTAGAGACTTGTTGGTGTAAGAATTAGCACCTCTGGAGTGCGAGTTGGAGTGCGAGTTGGTACAGACAGCTATGCATAGTGCGTAGTGACTGCCCTTCAAATTGGGAGGGAAAGCTCCCTCTTATGCTGATTTGCGTGAAAAAAGTAAAGTAATCTAACTCCTATCTTTTTGTCTTAGATGGAAGAGGCACAAGGTTAAGAAAACCAAGAACGTTGCAGCTAAGGATTTTTTGGTTTCGCAGATCTCTAACTACAACCAAACTAAAAGCTTTAATCTATCCAATTCTCCTCAAGAAAATAGAGCATGAGGAAAAAGGAGCAGAAATGGTTTTACGATAATCTTTAAGTCAGGATTTCCGAGGAGATGACAACACCTATTCGAGGCATAGGTTGAAAGAAAGATTATTAGCACAACATTAAAACGACAATCCTTACTTCTAAATTCCCAAGGAGGTGACAACACCTATCTGAGGTGTAGATATGAAACAAAGATTGTTAAAGATAACATAAGATAGCCAACTAGGACAACGAATTGCATTGACGAGAGACACACATACAATAAACGATCAGACTAGCCACTCCATTTAACTAAGGTGAACAAGTACCATAATAATAACATTCAAGTAAGGTTGCACAGCTATTTATTATCACAATAAAAGTTCGTTGAACAAATACAAAATAGCAATACTACAGGTAAGGTTGCTTAGCATGTATGCTATCATGTGCAAAAGTTAATTACAAATGAGCAAAGAGCTCTTATTTATAGACATCAAAGGTGTAGGGAACCTTAAAATCACCTTGAGTCAACTACAGTCTTGTGAGCATGCAAGATTTTATTGCTAAACCCTAAATAAAATAAACTATACAGTTAACTAGAAAACTACCATCAGTTAACTGAAACAAGACTCAACTGAACTAGACATGTGCAACATGCAAGTCCTTATTGAAATAAAAATAACTGATAACTAACATCAGTCAACTACACCTAACTAAAAGTCTAAACTCTTGTGAAGATATCTCCAAGGATGAGATGTGCGTGCATAAAATCAGCAATTAGAACTCAAGACTGAATGTCGAGTTAACTGCTACTCCTAACTCTATCTCTCAAAAATAATTGCAGGTTCCAACTGATTGATCACTCGAGGTCATCACGGTCTAACACCTCGTCCAAGAATTGGTTGATTATCTCATCCTCTGGTACTTTGACGTTGTCTACGATGATAACCTGTTGTTCAACTCTCTGCCACCATCTCTGATCGCCCTCATGCATTCTCTGACCTCTTCAGTTGCCTTTTGAAACTAGTTGTCATCACCTAGACGTGATCCAACTTGGACGCCACAGTGATCTCCCTCGAGACTATCACAAACTAGCCCTCAAACTCACCTTGTACTTGTGATATAGGGGATTCGAACTTACAAGTCTCTTCACTCAAAGATCCTCACGGGGCGAACTGCCCTATATTACCTCAATGGAACAGCACAGAAGTTTGAGAATTCGAAAGAGCAGGTCACAGAGGTCTTCTGGACAAACTGACAAGCTCTTGGCCAAAGGACGTCAGTGCAGAAAACGGACGACAACACGGTGCGCTGGCGTCTCGTAGGGACCAGAAAGCGAGAATGTCTTAGAAAATAGCTAAGTGACTACTATCCGATTGTTAAGAACTTACAGAATATATGAAAACGACAAAATGCGATAAAGTAGTAGAATTGACAAAGATAAGGAGAAGAAAGGAAGGAGATACTTACAACCGTGCGAGTGATGAAGCTTCCAACCCGTGAGTGTCTTCAATACCTGCATACAAGAGGGAGAGAATGTTGGGGCTGTATAGGGGCCTGCCTCAGTCAGACCCCATTTTGGTGTTCCCACCTCTACAGACAGCTAGATAGATAGAGAGAAAAGCATAAATGAAGTAAAGAGCACTAAAGCACTACAAAACAATGTTATGCTACTCAACCATGTAATAGAAGAGAGGAGTGAAAGCTTACCACCTCCACCAAGAGCACTCAAGGCTAATGGGGGAGAAAATGAGAGGAACTCAAGCCTCTACTGCAATGGTGTTTTGTTCCACACTTGCTCTACTAACATGGTGGAGTGTTGATGTTGCTGTTGTGAAGTGTAAAGTGTTTGGCTACAATGCTTAGAGCTGTCAAGAGTGAGCTCAATGCTTGGAAAAGGACTGAAGAGGGTTCTCCATGAAGTGAAGAAGTTGAAATGCATAAGAAAGGAGTGAATATCAAGAAGGAATGAAGAGAAACGGCCATATTTGGGTCGGTCGGCCGAGTAGGGCGTTACAAATCGACCCCCAATGGGAAGTGTAATGCTTCTGCAGGCTCTAGGTGTGGGAATTTGTCAGGGACGTAAGCGCGCCGTGCAGGCGTCTCTGACAGAAATGCCTCTACCGACGCTTAAAACAGGCGCCAAGTGTGATGCAAGCAACGGGCTTAGGTGGAATTAAGCCTCCCCATCCTGAAGAGGTGTTGCTCTCTCCAAGTGAAAAATCTTCTCTCTCTTCTTCTACTACCATGGCGTCATATGCAACTGCCAATTGAGATATGAGAATTCAGTCTTTCGCGATGCCTTCTGCCACAGTTATCTTGAGCTGATGAATTCCCTGACGAAGTCCATGCACATCACTCCTCAATTGATATAACTCTGCGAGAAGATGCCGACCTGTAACAATGAATTTTTCAACCCAGTTGTCTAGAAGTTTGCCACGATTGACTAACTGATCCAACCTTTGTTGTCCTGTAGGTGTATTTTGTGGAAGAATAGGTGCTCTACTCGGGTTTCCATGAATGAGATCAGAAATATATTGTTGAAGTTGCCTGATTTCAGCTTTAAGAAGCGCTTTATCTTTTCCGTCCTTCATGACACACTCTTCAAGATTATTTGTGACAATCTTGAGGAGGCTCACGTCCGTTTCTCTAGTGCTCTTGCCAAGATTTGCTTTGACGAAGGTGAAATCACCAACCTCAACTTCATCCAGGCTCTTACCCTCTGGTGGCATAGCAACTTCAATGATGATCTCTGCTTCAGGAGTTTTCTCAATGTGCACTTGCTTCTTGATTTTCTTGTTCGACCTTCCCTGATAAGGGCTCAAACTTAGACAAAATCAAGTGAATTAATGGCGCCTCCGCCTGTCTCCTTGAAGACTCTAAGCATGAATGAGCACATGCTATTAGCTCGAGAGAGACCCGACATGGGTCAGACGAAATCTCTGGTGGATCTTCGGCGGTTCCTGAAGTTCGAACCGCATTCTACCAAATCTACATCAGGAGTGCAACTGTGGTAAAAAAACATGCAACCAGGAGGTGAGAAAGATGTGGGTTCAGCCTCAGAGAACGTCTCATTAGAACTTTTCCTCGTTCCGCTGCTTTTTGCTTCCCGCCACAAGCATTTCTTGTATTTAATCTAGAGACTTTAACACTTTCAAAGTGCTTCAAGATAACCCTAACTCGAGGCCCTGACCTTGAGGTGAAGGTAGTGACTTAAAACCCCATCAAGCGGCTCACATCGAAACGATCTTGTGCCCTTTCTTACCTCCCAAGAATTGCATGCTGGTTTGAAGATAACCCAGATTTTCACACGCCCTCAACGTAAAGTACTCCCAGTACTAACTGGTTGTGAAGTGGCTTAAGTAGCAATGATCTCTTTGACGATGAACTCATGTCTCCATCACTGAACTGACAAACAACATCCTCCTCGAGTGGGGAAATCAATGTTTGGAGTAATAGTGCTTTTGGGGTGATGTCGACGTAATCCCCAAATCTATCCTCACATAGCTCAAAACTTCGGCAAGGCTTTGTGCACATTTAACTGGCTGCATAATGACCCAAAGGATCACAAGTAACGCCTTCAATGTGACACGGAGGTTGCATGTTTTGCTGTTGCTTTCGTACTAGCTGCGCCTTCAGATGTGAAATTTCCATCCGAAAACAGTGTCAGATTTTATGGCAATCGCTAAGAAAAGAGAACATTGAGCTTGTTCAGAAACCCATGAAAAGGGACTTTGCTCTAATCGTACCCAGAAAGCATTAGAGGTTCTCCTATGCAATCCATATACCTGGATATATGTGAAAGTGGAGAATTGAATGAACCAATCCGCCCAACTCTCCATTGCTGATTTTGCCTCTAGTGAAATCTTGATGTGCATTTCATTGTCAAGATCCCTGACTGTCTTCATGAAAAAGTGATCATTCACCGCCCTGAAATCCTGTTCAACTTTTGAAAACTCTAACTAAGAGTAATATTCGTGAATGCCATGTTTAACACCGCAAGAACTCGGCTGGTCTTCGCGTCTAAATTTTGATGCAATCAGCAGACCGCTGGCAAGATGGCGTGAAATTCGTGGGATTTCGAGGGAACGCGTGCGATTCACGCCGGGTGGTGCGCCCGCCGACAATATGCAATGTTTGTGCCAGGATCATTGAGGATCCTAGAAATATAGTAGCTCACATCTGCAGGCCAGTCGTCTCCTTTCCTGACGGTGTAACCGATTGAATAGAGTTAATAAAATTGCAATTTTATCCTTGATCAGCCATGACCAACCCTTTTGCATATGGCCCTTTTGGGACAACCATCGGGAAAGGTACTTCCTTTGTATCTCCTATATTCATACCATATCTATCATGGGTTCTGCCGACGATAGAAGTAAATTATTTGAACGAGTAGGTAAATAGCACTTTTCCGGTATCCTCGCCAGCGGATGCAGGACTCTCCAATGTCTGGAATGGCCTAGACGGGTCATAATGCTGATGCCAAGAACAACCCCAGATCGAAAGTCAAGAGATAGGAAATAGATCTTACACAGCAACCGTCGTCGGCACTTCAACGACAATGTTACACACCTTCCAATGTTTTCAAATTGACCATTGGATAGACACGACCCAAGTTTGTGTCCGAGGTTTTCAAAAAGTCGTGCATCAAGACCGATTTGGTCTTATAATCTATGGGGTTGGATTGCATTTTGAAAATTTGGACTTTTGACTGTAAAGTTGGGTATGTTCGGACAACTTTCAGAAAAAGCTAAAAAAAAAGCTCTGGATGATGCTAAAAATAGCCAGTTGTGGGAAAAATTTTTGGAATTTTTTTGAAACGTGGGTTTTGTAGAGAATTGAATTCTAAACAATTAGCAAGGCATGCAAAGGCTTTTTAGTTGAGAAAAAAGCAGGGGTTCTAGAGCTTCCCGGGGCAATTTTTTTCTGAGAAAATTTGGAACATGCGTTTTGTAGGCAACGGAATTCTAAGGCAACCCAGATGATTCGATTTTGGAAAATATGTGTTTTTGACCCACATGCAAAGAAATTTTCGGAAAAAAGCACAGTGCTTTTAGAATAAAAGCAGCATGGCAATTTTCTTGAAAAAATCTAAGACAAGGGTATTGCTGCTGTCGTTGAAATATGTGAACCCAGATGATTAGATTTTGAAAATTTTGCCATTTTTCTTTGACATGCGAGAGAAAACCTAAGACAAGAATAGAAGAATTTTAGACAGAAGATAGAAGTTTGTTTATTTTGCCTCAAAAAGTCGCCTCTACTTGAACTGGATTTGATGAAGTCTGCATTCATTGAAAAATTGAACTCTGGAAAACTAATCTTCTAAACAATTTGGACCTGGCACTGAAAAATTGAACTCAAAGCACCTTTAGATCTTCTGTTGCTCAAGAAAATCGCCTTTGCTTGAACCTGTTATGAGAATAATGGCGCCAATAATGACTTAAATAAATAATTCAAGTAAAAAGTCGTCCAATATGCATGCAAACTAGGTGCCACCCTTGATTGGACCTTTGAAATGTACGACTTTATCTGATTGGACCTCAAAATAGTTAACTGAATGAAAAACAAACCCTAAATAGGGCGCCATCTTTGATATTTTTAGTTAACTCTGCATGCAAAGCAAATTGCACCTTTTACAAGCAAAATTGAGTTCAGTTTGAAAACAATTAACTGAGAATTAAATAATATTTAATCTCAGTTCACAATCTCCACCTTTCATGGGCGCCTAAACACTTGAGTCAAAAAGTCAAACCGTTGACTCTAGGCATCACTTTCCAGACTTAGCCAATTTTATGAAAATTTGGATTTGCAAACCTCGTCAGAGCCCATGTTCAACCATTGATTTTGATTGACTGACACACCCAATTGACTGGTTGACAATTTTGTTGAAGAGCAGGATCAAAACTAACTAAACACTCCTTGAGACTACAATCCATGATTTTGAGATCCGAGGCTTCAACAATCAAGGCCCCTCTGGTCAAAAGTTGTGCTTTTGCCTCCAGACTTAGTCAAATTTTCATCATTTTTCATCACTTTGAAGGTGATTCTGACCTCCTTATATCTCGCATTCAGCAAAACTTCAGAACCGAAAAGTAGGCTCATTGTGAAGCTAGCTCTGTTCTACACAAGAGCTCTTGGAGAGCACTTTTCCAAATTTCATCATTTGATGGGTTAAATTCAAGGGCTCAGACTTAGCCATTTTACAAATTGGCTAAAAATCCACTTAAACCTCATCTACAGGCTACTGACTCGTCCTTTGACTTGACTGAGATATGCAACGGAAAGCTGGATGTAACACGGACATGATGAATACCTGAGATTACCCGAAAGAATACATTCAAGGCTCCAAAACCTTGGGCGCCCCTGGCCTCCAGGGGCGCTTTTGCTTTTACCTTGAGATTTTGACCATGATTAAACCATATGTTTGACTCTTGATTCCGACAGTTCAACAACTTAGATTCACTCACCGACGGATGCGTTGCGAAGCCTGATCAAGTTTGAGACAATCATCCTAGGTATCAATTGGTTAGAAACCTCCATCTGGTCCCTCAAAAAGATGGGCGCCCCTGGCTAAGAGGCGTGCTTTTCACTCCAGTGTCAGTCATTTTTTCATCTCCCTCGTTTCTCGTTCAACCTCCCGCATCAGGTGCCAGACAGATCCTTTAGGCTAGCTAGTAGGCTCATCACGAAGTTGACAGTATTCCTGAGAAGTCTTCTTGGAAGTGACAAATCTTGAAATTGAAATCTGGGCCTTTGAAATCTAGGGCGCCCTTGGCTACCAGGGGCTTTGGTGCTCCAGAGTCAGAATTTTTTTGATGATTTTCATTCCGGCAAAAAATCTCCTTCGAGACGAAGCATCAATTTGAACTTATCTCGCCATAGATTCTTCATTTGAGCATTTAGGCTTAGATTTCAACACCTGGTCTTTGGCCATCTACCATTGATGACCTCAGATCTCCTAACTTTCCACCTGAAAAAAGTGAAAACTACCCACCAGACTTAAATTGAGTTTTAATTGAAGCTGACTTCACCATTGTGATCATGAAGCAAAATAAGCCAATCAAAACAATTTTCAGTCAATTCTGACAAGTTTCGATTTTTAGGGTTTCACGACCTGAAACAGGGGTGCTTGAAACTATAAATTTCAAAATTTTCAAATTTCACCAATATCTTCCCCACATCAAACTGACACAAAGTCCATACTTGATTTGCCCAAAAACAGTGTTTTGACATCATTTTAACAATGTTTAGACTTTTTTAGCAAAATGCCTTAATGAAGCAAAAAATTTGGTTTGGGTACAACAAGACCAGAAATTTATCTAATCTCTCTGAGATAAAGCTGTCCCCACATCTATTGGTCCACGTGAACATACCATTACTAGTCCTTATATCAATCACACTCAACAAATCAATATTTTCTCTGAAAATCGCAGATGAGGGATCAAGTCTATCAACCTCTCCCCTTTTTTCCTCTAGATTGGTAATACCATTAAAATCACCAACAAGAATCCAAGTAAGGAAAGGACCTAAGGAGCGTACAAACTTGATATGGGCCTAAAGCTAACACTTGCCAAGGAGCTCCATTGGAGCTGTCATGTCCCC